>JBCFXI010002070.1:0-31548 GCA_038496175.1 Ampulex compressa | reverse complement strand
CCCCCCCCCCCCCCCCCCCCGCACCAATTCGCCCGGGCATCGCTGGCGCGAGAGTGCGTGTCGTCGGGGAAAAAAAAGAGAAAAAAGAAAAAAAAAAAGCTCGCGGCCGGCAGGGCGCGGGGTGATGTTTGAAAATTGATTCGCCCGAGGTTGAACTTTTATTAGCACAACCACGGCGCTGCCACCAGCCGAGGCTGCATTCTGCATGCCGCAACCGTGACGTTTTCTGTCGTTTTAATCCCCCGGCTCGGCCCGATTTACAATCGCAGAATGGAAACGGTGTCGCGCGCTTTTGCGCGTCCTATGAATGCGCCACGTAACGCGGGCCTTGCTGACGGGACGGATGAGTTTGTCAGCGAAATTTCGCGAGGAACCAGCCGCGACCGGGTATGACGTAATGAGAGGATCGGCCGCTGTAAAACCGGCGACAAACAGGCCTGGGGGGGATTAATTTTCAATTTGCCGCCCGGTAAGCAAAAACCGTTCGCTTATTGATTCCCTGTTTATTCCGCGGTCGCTTCGCCTCGCGCCGTCGGTCGTGCTGCGGAGAATGCCTTCGTTATTTCCCTTGGCGGACGAGAGTCCACGATCTGGCTGCGAAGAGATTTTACTTGGCTAGGCGCTGGAGACATTGGGAGGATATGAAAAAGATCTTTAGGAAGCAACGACTGGGACGATTTGTTGATTTAGGGAAAAGGGATTCGAGGAATATTTGAAGTCTTTGCTGTGAATAGCGAGGATATTCGATGAATAGCTGTCGAGCACGGGGATTATCTTAGGTGGTTTTAGTTTTGACTTGTAGAATTATTTTATTTATGGTAGTTTTATTAGCCATTTGTATAGAGCTTTTGTTTATAGCTTTATATATGTAGATTTATTACGCTTGTTTCGAATAGATTTATTATTGATTTAGCTGTTAGCTTAATTTAGGTTTATAGTTTAGTTATTAATTTAGAGCTTTGCTGTTCTCGTTGTGCTGCTACTTTTGCGACAGGTTTTATTTATCGTCTGAGAATATTCTGGTTTTTATTTGTTTATGTGCTGCACGCGATGCTCGGTTGGTACGGATGAAAGGCCGAATTGCGGCTCGATGAGAAATAAACGAATACGAGGATAAAGATTTGCCCGAAATTCATTATTGGAGTTCCTCGGAATTTTCTCATTTTTGGCGGAAGGTTCCAGGAATTATCCGTTTCATGCGGTATGCCCGAATCACGTCCGCTTGCTTTCATCCGGGCAACGAACAAAAAGTAAATCGGTGCTTTGGGAATACCAGCCGCAAGAGTACACATTCTTCCACGATTTCGTACGTTACAATTTCCTCGCTCTATACTCAAATACGTTTTTTCCCCTCCCCCGAAATATCTCGCGAGTATTTTTTCACATTACCTAAATAATTTTCCTAATAAAACTGCGCTTCAAAATGTTGAATCTTCCTCCATACAATCTCTAAAACGTTTATTTTCTCCAAAGTAAACACCAAACGAACTAATTGAACCTCCATATTAAAAATCGAGATTCCATAGACGCCAAGAGAAGCGCACATCTCTTATATAAAATATTTTCCAAACCTAGAACATCCTAACCGTCCTTTGAAATCCTAACAAAGACCGCCAAGTTCCATAATAAAAGATAACCATATCGATTAACTCCTTGTTCAAACGACCATTAAAATTAATTCTCAAATATTACAACATCAATTCCTTAAACAGTATAACACTAACATATTAACTCCTTAGCCCCTTCTTACTCCATGGATCAATCAATCGGATATTCATATATAGCCTGCAACATAAATATTACAACGCAATCTCTCTCACTGGGCGATGAAGGATCAAACGCCACATCATACCGCAAACGACTCCAGCAGTCATTGCCGCATGACGTCACATTCATCGACGAGCGAAGCCAGCTCTGCAGACAGTGTGCCGTGGAAATTTTCGGCCGTTGCACGAATTTGGCAGGTCCGAGTGTATCGCGTTTAGCCGCCTATCGGAGGTAACAGGCAGACGCCAGGACCGCAACATATCTGCAGTACAAGCCACACTAGCGGTGCACGTCCTGCACATGCACCAAGCCTACACACCAGGTACGGTGCGGCACGTGCAGCCGTAAGAGGCACCATCCCGAAACCAGTTTTCGGTCGGCCGCTGGAAGCGTCGTTCAAATATGAAGGTTCAGCGCGATTATCTCGGCCGTATTCGTGCCCGCGCAAAAATTCCGCGCGGCTGGGGAATTAGCCCTGCCTTTAATTCCGACTTTGCTCTTTGGCCGACCCTCGCCCACCCTCCGTGCCACCCCCCCCCCCTCCTCCCTCTCCTCCCAGGCTGGCCCCACGGTTGCAGAGCACCGCTGTTTAGCCGCGAATTCGGCGTACGGTTATCGATTTTCTTCCGGTGCATCAACCAGGGATACCTTGCGGCAGCCGCGAAGAAAGGGGCGCGATACCCGCATTATGCGAGTCCCCTTTCGCCGCCTCCCTTTTTTCGCGGCTCCACGAGGAGCTGACTTTTTCGACGAACGCCGGGAATTGAATTGCTGAATTATGAGCGATTAGGGAGGTGCGCCGTGTTTCTTTTGGAATCGAGCCGATTTTTCCGGATACGATTGGATTTTCTCTTGGACCAGAGAGTAGTGATAAAAAATATATTATACAATAATTCTGTTTTTACACGAGAGATCCTCCTTTCGGGAGAATACGCGTGAAAAAAGTTCGTGTAAAAAAATATCTCGAATGTCGCGGTTATAAAAATGAAAGTGAAGTGAAATTTTCTTCTTAGAATTTGGGTCGATCGCGTTGAATCAAGATAAGTCGTCTAAAAAGAGAGTTACATTTTTTTCCTAATTTACGTTGAATCAAAATTATGTAATAGAATTGGATGTATATATATACATAACAAAAATTGTCTAGAGGTAATCAATTTTTTTTTAAAGCTCTCAGCTGGAGACGATTATATAACTTTCCAATACCCATACGTTTCATCGTACTTCATTCTGCTTGGTTTCTGTACAAAGTAAAATGTGCGACTGGAAATATCTTCAGATATTCGTAAACGTACAATTATTACTATTCAAAACGATAGCACATCGAAAAGGACATCGGACGCGAGGACTTTTAACGGCTAGAAGTGAGAAAAGTCCTCCGTCGATTGATCCGGTATGTTCGCAGATATACGTAGGCAGGAATTATACCGAAACCATATTACAGTGACTTTACATATTGGTAGAGGTAAGCCCGAGTTGGAGAAAGCCCGGGCTGCGCTCGGTCGAGAGCTCTCGGGTCGTTTTCCCAACATTAGGGACAACGGGCTGAGTCAGGCTCGCCTCGGTATTCTCGCAGTTCAAACTTGCTGCGAGATGTACAATCGTCTCTCTCTCTCTCTCTCTCTCCCTCTCTCTCTCTCTCTCTCTCTCTCTCTCTCTCTGTTTCTCTCGATGCATTATTTGAAGAGTAGACCGCCGGTCTAAATGGAAATGGATACCAAGATGATCGTCGTTAAAACGCTTAATGGATGAGAATTTCGTCTTGCATCGCGATAATCAACGATTCCACGAAAAACGTCGTGTATAAATTTATATATGTATGTGTGTGTATATATATATTTTTTATATGTATATATGTACAGTATATATGTGCTCCTCGAAGTCTATACGTAAAAGGAAAATTTTTAAACGGTCCTTTGAAAATTGAATATCCCGAAATATTAACAATATTAACGAAAACAAATGGGGCCAACCAAGGGAAGAGCGAAAGATTCCACGATACACGTTTGTTTATCCGCTCTGCATTAATGCGCCCTCGTCGTCTATCCGTGTGTCCTGAGCGATCGTAAAACGGGCGTACGTAAAGATTGAATAAACCGGTGACCGCTTCATAATTCACCCCGCTTCAAAAGTGGATTTCGCTTTCTTTTTTTCCCGATAACCAAGGATAAACTCAAGAATAAACCTCTCCGCCTGCCAACGTGTCGTTGTAATCTTAATCGTCCAAAAACCACTTTGGGATGCTCTCTGCATTGCCCTTCAAAATATCGAAGAAGCTTCTTTCTCAGGGTTCCTCTGCGAAGGATCTCGAGGCTTCGAGAAGATCCTCGGGAAATAACGCGACGATCGTACAATTACCGGATTATCTGGCGATCGGGGAACGATCAGAAAATAATCGCATCGAAAGGATAAGGGCGATAGTCGCATTCAGACTCGGCAATCCTTGACCCGGTTACTGCGACCGAGCCAAATATTGAACTAACCTGCGCTCAGGTCCGAAGCCTGTCTTTACGAAGTCGTTAAAACGAAAGGTCTGCTCTTCTTAAACCGCGACACCGTTTCGCGGCTCGTTACTGTCGCGAGTCGAGATACCTTTGGCATATATTAAAATAATAATGAGAGGTGCTGCGACCGTCCTTTCCAAGGAAAGTCATATCGAGCTCTGTTTCGCGACATTTGAGGATCCTCGGTGCGATAGGCGATCACTCGGGAAGACTCGAATGCCAAATTGCTCGCTCGTTAGATTGCCACGATATTCCCCAAAGTGTCCGGCAGTTTAAATGTTCGGAAAACACCGCATATAGTCGTAGAAACGAACAGTCGACGAGAGAGCATTTACTCTCCATCTTGATTTATTGTAATATTAACAATATTGATATGGACGTCTAAAAGTATCGGAAGAATCGATATACAGATACGTGGTGAAACATCGAATTTGGAGATCCCTTTTTCTAGCTCGATAAGGGCCTCGCATAGGGAGCGAAAAGTCGGCCCCGTTTTCGCACGAAAATAGTCTCCTTGACCGGATAAATAAGCTTTGCATTGAGCAACGCCTTAAGCGAGCGATTAAACAGCACCACGATTAATATACAAAATCTCACCACAATTAATATACAATTAATATACAAAACTCTGGCAGGGGATACTTTGCTTGAATATTACGAATATTCGCGTGAAAATCTCATCGTTCGATATGAGGATCGAGTGGAATTTTGGCCAATGAGAGAGTGCATTGTAGAGAGAGAGAGAGAGAGAGTGAGACTTTCTCGAGCAGAGGGATCACCGGTTGCTTCCACGTTTCAACTTTTTCAACGGGAACCGCGAGCTCTGGCTGGCAGGCATAGCCACTCGTAAACAAGATGCACCATCGATATCGCCAAAAATCTATTTTAGAAGGGTGCTCCTGCCTCGGCTTCTCAGAATAGACAACTTGAGATTAGTGTCTGCCAGGCCGCTGATCGATATCCCCCAGAAGTCGGTAAATAACTGTGGGTCAAGTATCCGTACTACGGCCCAGAGGATATTCCTCGACCAGGTGTAAAACTACGCGCCCAACTTTGACCAACTTAACTTAACTTAACTTAACGCGTGGCTCGGCTCGAAGGCTCGCTCCGCACCTGTTAACGCGCGCATCGTGTGCAGATGCACGGACAGGTAACGACGCAGGCACTCCCTTTAGATGGAATCCAAATATTTGCTCGTAAAGAGTAGACAGGGGCTGTGATCGATAGAGAAAGAGTTCCCTTATTACGACGCGTGGAGAAGAAGCCAGGAATCGCTTCGTGGGTTCGTCGAATACGATTAATTCTGTTTTTACACGATTTTGATTCAAGACGAATTAGGAAAAGAATTTAATTCTCTTTTTACACGACTTATTTTGATTTAAGGCGATCGAGCCAAATTCTAAGAAGAAATTTTTGCTTTACTTTTATTTTTATAATCGTGATATTGGAGATATTTTTTACACGAATGCTTTACGTATCTTATTCGGGAACGTATCTGTCTTGTAAAAATAGAATTAGGTGTATATACTCTGGAAATTAATGCTAAAAAATAAAAAGAACTTCTGCGAAGTTTTTGTTTGTTATTTAATTTCGATATAATAGGGGTAGATTGTGAATCGCGAAGAAACTTCTGCTTTGGTCACAACGCTTTCTCGTGTCGTGGATGGATTTAGTTTCGCGTTTGTATTTCGAAAGATACGAAAATTTAAGCGAATGAATTAATATCCTCGATTAAGAAAATCATCTCGCATCGCAGACGACTTTCATCGCAGCCTCGTGTTAGACCGTCCTATAGTTTATTTCCAGAATTCTCGATCCTCCCCGGCCTCGTAAGGCTTAATCCAGGATGAGACGATTTTATTTTCATCCGACTTTGGTAGAAATACCACGCGGTCGGTGAACTCTGCCAAAATTCCATCCACAACTAATTCTGCCCAGAACATACACCATTATAAACATATTGTTTAACGAGTCTGGCTCGTGTAGTTCTCCATGAATTTCATCAAAACTACGTTTTGTCCAAAAATTTCGAAGTACAGCCCAATAATATAATACAATAATAATAAAGTCCTCGACAATCATCCCAATACCGCGACAAACTCCTCGATAATTATCCAAACACCGCATCAAAGTCCTCGATAATTATCCCAATACCGCAACAAAGTCCTCGATAATTATCCAAAAACTAATTCAACGATACCAGCCCCCAGCAATCGATCCAAGCGCGATTCTGCAAGTAAAGTACCATACTTGGATCGCTCTGAAAAATCCCCAGGGGGCGACTGTTTCCAGAAACTCGAAGGGAAACTCCCGAATGTGGCTTTCCGCAGCGCAGGTGTATGGGAGTGCAAGGCACCGAGCGTTACTCGAAACTTAACAGGCGACTTGGATATCGAAAGTTCACACGAGCCACCGCCAAGGGGTGGAGAAAGATAGCGATGGGTTAAAGTGCCAGGCCGAGCCAGATACCGAGTCCTATTTTCTCACTCGGCGACTTACTCGTTTTCTCCTTCCACCACTCCCCCCCCCCTCCACCCCATCCCTTCCCCCTCCACCCTCTTCACCCGGCCTCAGGGACGAGTCAAACACGGCTCGATGGCCAGGACGACGTTTGGCTATATGGCGAAACATCGCTGAGTACTCCGCAACGATAATAAACTGCGGCACAGGACGCCCCTGATATTTTCCTTGGGAAATTTCGAGCGGACCATGCTGTGGGCGTTTTACTTCGGATATTAGATGCGCGACTTTGCTTCCGCTGTTTTTTTATATGCTTTTGGCGCCCGATAGGGGTTTTTTTCAAGGCGGGATTAATGCGCCGCTCGAAGGATCTGAGGAAGCGATAGTTACTGGTGGATGATGCTTTTAAATTTTATAAATGTATTTTATTATTATGTATGTATTTATATTTTATAAATGAATGCGTGGAATTATAAATGTGTGAACAGTTTTTATGATGAAGCCTCGAATTTCGAGAAAAGCCGGTGGAAGTTAAGTTTCAGACTTAATGTAAGTTGCTTTAATGCCCTGAGTCGGATATGCGCGATGATATCGACGGGTGGATATGAAACTTTGGATTTTAGAGAGGAGGGATTTGCACGTGGTACGAAGAGGAGTGATCGTATGAAATATAGCAGTGCTGCTGATAATATTTATAGATATCAGAGTTCGAAGCTTCTTGCTCGTTGTCGGTTTAAGAACGATCGGTGATTCTTGATCTAACGCCTGTTTCCGCATTTTATATTTTAATTCTCTATCTTGATATATAATATTCTCGCCTGGAATAATAATCATTTTTTCCCACTGGTGCGTGATTCAAATAATTAAACGATTAAATACCAAATTATGCATTCTAGTAAAATTCATATTGAACAATTTTAAAGCATAAAGCGACGAATAAAGGGTTGTGTTAGGAAAAAATGGCGTGGAAAAAATCGGACACAGGGTTAACTGGGCCGCGACTCGGCCGTTAATACGTTATAAAATTGAGCACCGTTACGAGGTGTACGTGACTTACAACGGGGAACAAGGGATTCCTTCGAAACAAGGGCGATTGATAATAATGGAGTTTATACCGAAAGGAGACACTTAACCGTTAATGGAGGAGCGGATTTTAACAACGGCTCTTTTAAAAGGCCCGGAATAAAAAGGTCGGCGCGAGGTGGTAGTCAGCGTTTAAACATCCAGAAATTCTGGATTTAATGGCCCCGCCACGCAGTTTCATTAAAATTCGAGGGCCCTGCCCTTGAATGAGATTGTCATGAAATTTGTACAGAATGTTTTCCTTCGGCCCGCCGCGACATTCAGCCGTTGAACGTTCAAGGAGCTTTAGCAAATTGAAAAGCGAGCAAGAACAGCAGGACTTGGATACGTCAAGTGTTAATCACCGGCGCTCAAAAGAAACGCGGCTATGACTGCCGCTGTCCTCCTCTCATTCTCCAAGAGCTTTTTTTTCCTCCTTCTTCTCCCTCTCTCTCCATCCCTCTTCCTCTCTCTCTCTCTCTCTCTCTCTCTCTCTCTCTCTCTCTCTATTTCTCGCCGCTTGAAAGCTCGCAGAGTGCGGCACTGGCAACGTTAACATGCTTGAAAAATATTTCGTATTTTCCTGAGGCGAGAGTGTCGGCCCGCGAATGCTCGGTGCGTTGATACCGAGAGGTGAAGTGACGGAAAAAATTAATACGCTCCATGCACCAGGCGATGCCCCGATGCGGGCCATTTTGCAGCCACGAAAAATGCCCACGCCTAAGAGGCATGGGCCTCGCGAAGAAAGTAATTTCTTCTGCATCCCCGCAGCCCGGCTCGGTCATTATCATTTCTCGTTCTTCGCTTTATCTTTCGCGCGCGAAAGGAACACTCTCGTGGATTCGCCTCCCTGGCGTTCTCCCCTTTTCGAAAATTGCTGCTCTCCATCCCGAGACTCGTCGTGCCTTTTTCGAGGCATCGATGCGATGGCGGGTCGATCTCCTCGGGCGTTTTCTTAGATCGAGCCTTGAGAGGAATATCGAATTTTGGGGATCGTATCTAATGCGCGGGGATGGAGAGTTCATGCATAAGAATTCCTCGAAGTTTGTTAAACCAGTCTATTTGTTCTACGAAAAAAAAAGATTTTAGATCAACGCGCCAGTGTCCTTTTCCACTTTGAATCCATAATTATATTAATCGTCCACCATGATTAGATACGTGCATTCGTCGTCGCACGATCTTCGAATTCGAAGGCCTCGACGCCTCGCGAAATTCCCCGATCTCCCTCTTCCTTCCTCTGTATAGTAAAAAAAATTTTGATGAAAACACGCAGGTCCCTCGTGGATCGTATAAATAATTTCGCGGTGCGTTGTTCCGCGTTATAGCCGTGGCAGGGGGCCGGGGAGGGGGGAAAGGAAAAAAAGGGGAAAAAAAATGGAAAGAGGGGAAGAGTCGGTTGCGCGCGTCGGTTTGAGCGTGTAATAAATTCATGAAATTGGATATTTTATGCCGAATTTTTATGTCAAACGAGTTACGGCGAATCCCATTTATTCCGGCACTTGACCCCATCGGATTCGCACGGATGCAGCGTCCTTTCGACGCGAGTGCACAGTGGCAATGCGTCGGAGGCTGCTGCAGCCGCAATGCAGCTCGCCGGCAAAGAAAAATCGTTCGCGGCCCCAAACTTCCTTTTTTTTCCCTTTCCTTCCCTCCCTTATATCCCCCTTTCGCACCTGACGCGCTTCATCGAATTTTTCGGCCGGTTATAACGAGCGCGGAGGGGCACTGCATCCCCGATTAACCTCCGATTTCCCTTTGCCCCCGATTAAATTCCCAAAGCCGATCGATGGGATTAACCTGGGAAAACTGATCGTCGATCAAAGGTGATTTTTAATCCAGCCTGTTTGGAAGGAAAAAAAGTTCGATACCTCCATCGCGCGCTGAAATTTTCCCCGGAGCTGTCACTCGATGTTTATAACCTACGATCATCGTGCAATTGCTTGCGAGTTATTTATTCGCGAGATACGAGAAATGATTATGATCGTTTGGAAGATAGTTTCGGGGCATGATCTGGAGGGAATTCCTGAAATATCGCGGAGTGGCTCGTTCGGATTTCGCGAAGCGGCCTGCAATTATTTCGGTTTATTGCGTCACGTGATGGCCGAATCGTGGACGGAGAGCGAAAAAGGGCGAAGTGGGCGGAGCCTGCAGGTACAAGAAAAGGCAGATCGACGCGATTGGATAAGAATCTGTTGTGAAAGCTGGCATAATGAGCGTTACGGGCGTAACGGTAATAAATGAAGTACACCCTTCTACATAAGCCTTGCATTAATCGCCGCACCATCGAGGTCTATATCTACTCGCTGGCCGCGTTCACATTTAGCCTTCCACTGGGAATTCTCGCGGCGCAAACTGGCGCAACCCTAAATACCGATTTTCAGCCGCGACATAAAGCGGAGAAATTCGGGAGGTATCTCAGAGGGAAAGAACAGCGATAACTATTTACGATACAACCATCCTCTCCCAGTTACGATCTCAACACTAGAACTGCCAAACCAGTCAAAATGACCGGTCAGTCGTTTCTTTAAAAAATCGTAGTGCTATATGAAGATGTATTTGTTCAGATTTTCCATGATTCCCATGCAGTATTTAGATCACCATTTTGATCTACTCAAATTTCCTCTTACCTTCCCCCTTTTTTTTTTAAGATATACGTGGTGTTCTAAACATGCCCAGAAAGTGGCTGGTAGTTCTAGCGTTAAAAAATCGAACACCTCCTTATATAAATCACTAACCACGTGAAAAAAAGACAAAAAATCACGAATAAATCTCCTCGTTTCATAAAAAAAACTCGTCCTTCCGCAGAACCATAAGCGCCATATTCTCCTCTCCGATGGCCCAATAAGATCACGAGGAGGACGCTCGATCCCTCCGGCTTTAACCAATCGTCGCCAGCGTAAAAACACAACAGCACGAAACCCGGATAAGGAGGAGGAGGGTGGAGATACCCATCGAGCAGTCTCGTGCTGCAAAGTGGAATTTCTGTCAAATTATGCGATTTGGGCGGGCACGAAATACGATGATCCGGTTAGCGACGAAGTCCCGCGATCGTCAGGTACGTCAAAGGAGACAAGATCTCGGGGCATTAATCGAGGAGCGTAAACTTTCGCCGAGATTCCAGGCGACCCTAGAGTCACGCGATGTTCCGGGCTGGAAGAAACGGTCACGTGCAGGCCGTCAGAGACTGCGAAGCGGGAGAGGGCGGAGGGCTGGAAAGGTACACGCACACGGAGTGAGTCGTAGGGATAGGAAAGGATAGATTAACCCGGTTAGATTGGGATCTACGGGGCGAATGTGTCGGCGTAATAGACGCAAGCGGGTCGAGGCGGATGCGGGGCGAGGGTGTTGCGTCTTAAACCACCGCCAGGTCCTAATATTCTCGAGGTCTTTCAGATGGAATCTACTGGCCTTTTCACAATGCGCGGCGGGAGCCTTGGGAGTGGGTCTGGGGATCGAAGGAGATTGTAGAGGAGAAGAGAAGAGCGATGCGTAAAGGAATGCCGACGATATTGAGACCTGAGTCGTGTTTCGCGCTTGAATCTATTGTGAGACGTGCTGGTTTGTTAAATATGCTTGTAATCGATGCTCAGGAGCAATGGGTCTTTCTAGTGAAATGATAGTGTGAGGGTAAGAAGTAATACGAGAGAATGATATAATTAATATTATTTATATAGTTATAAGAATGAAGTCGGATAATGAGAGGATTTATAAAGTCACGTGATCGATGCTCACCCAGTTTTAAGCATTGAATCATTCTATTATGAATATACTCGCGATTTTCTACTTTTAAGTAAAATACACGATAATCATTTTGAGCCATTCCGTTACGAATATACCTTTCTTCTACTTCTAAGTCTTAGTAAAATACGCGATAATTATTTTTTTTCCCTGAAGTATCGTGTGTTTTAGATATTCCCCTCGATAATCATCACGAAGCAGATACATAAGTTTCGAATATCATTTTTCACCGTGCTTGGATGCGATTTCAAAACAGTTACGAGAGAAATCTCTCAAAATCAGCAAACAAACTCGTCTCGACATCTTTCTAGACCTTTCGAACGTCGAAGCAGCCACGATTAATTATCCGCCGATTAATTATCCCAAGGAAGAGACCTGCTCGAAAAACTTGTATCTCCCTGTTCGCGCTCAGGCCCTTCCACGCTTTCAGATTCTAAATCCATCTCGATGTTCCTGGGAGCGCGTTGTGAAACACTTTGTACAGGCGTGGGAGCATGCGACGGGACAGCTCGGTGGGCGGACCCCGCGATTAGCATCTTTTCATTTCGTTTTACTTTCCGGCACGCCGTCCAATTTCTGCCGTGGCCTAGGAGATTTATGAATATTGCACCGGCGCCGGAGTGCTCCGCTGCTGCGACCTTTTCATTTTTCCCGCCGCGCCAAACCCGTCCGCCGGCTTTTTATTATTAACGCGCACCCGTATTACGGCCTTTCGAAACATTCGCGCCCGCGGATCCTCCATCGACGATTAATTTCAAGCGGGAAAAAGTGGAATTTCCCACCGACCGCGAATCGGTGGCGCCATTTTTCGGATCGTTAGTCAGAGTTGAATAGAGGGATTTTTTGACTTAAGAACGATTGGTTATCCTGCATCTACTCGCACACTTTTATATATATATCTTTAAATTTTAACCCGATGGAGTTAGAATTTCAGTCGAAGGCATCGATATTTATTGTGTAATAGATAATAATTATGACGACTGGTTATGTGGCTCGAATAATCGAATAATTACAGAATTATGAAATCAAATGGAATTAATATTGGAAGATCGTAAAGTTCATGGCGGTGAGTGAACCGCGTAAAGAAAAATTGGCGTGGGAAAAAAATCGAGGGAGATTCGTCGATCCAATACGCTGCAAGCGTCGATCCTCGAATCCAAGGTTTCCTTCCAGGTAAGTGGATTAATCGTGAATATCCTATCGAGGATGGAGGGCGATTGAGGAAAGTTGAATGGAGTTGTATGTTTTAACAGGACCGACCTACGATGATATTCGAAGGTTTCAAGGGGATAAGTGGAGCGCGGCTTGAAATATGGAGGAGGGACGGTGGAGGAGGGAGATTCTTCTGGACGTAACCGAGAATAGAGAGAACGTGGGACATCGGCGAGGTGCCGGTTATAAACTTTTATGGAATACGATTGCGAGTCCAGGAGGAACGATATCGGCCCTCTAAGATCGCGAGGAACCTCCGAGCCGCTCCGTGGGGCCTCTTAACCCTGCGAAGCGCCTCTGAAAGCTCCTCGCACCATCCTCGCCTCGAATTTCGGATTTTCCGCGCCAGCGCCATTTTAATCCTGCAATCGAACCTTTCGATCGACCAGCAGATCCCCTTCTTTCCGACCAAACTTCGTTTCCTCTAAAGTCCCGGCGCCAAATTCGCTCCTCGGGCGCGACGAAGGATCGGGGGCGGCGAAAAGAGCGTTTATCGCGTGCGGCCTGAAATATTTGTTGGGCCGATGCACGCGAGGCTGTGAGCGAATTACGAGTAAAAACGCCGGGATCGTTTGTCAGGGGTGGACATAGATTACCCTGGGAACGACTTTGGCATAATTGCAAGGTTAATATTGGGGACGTCAATTTGGCTTTTGTAATGCGATTCGCCATTACACGGAGAATAACCTGCGTTCTCCGCGCCGAAGGTGGAACTGGCGCAGTAGTAAAAAGCGATACGGCCAGACCTCCGAGGAAGTACAGCCGGGGCCGTATATTCCGAAGTTAAGGATTTACAATTAGAGTCGCAGTCGGTCGGGTATCGTAAATTTAACTTCCAATCCGCTCTGATGTCTCGGGCCGAAATAGGGTGAACCGATCTCCCTGGAAATTCCGCTCGCCTCTCGGAGACGTATTAATTTGGGCATACACAGAAACCACCCCTTCGTTAGGTTATAAACGCATCAGCGTGAAATCCTGTATTCCAGTCGCGCGGCGAATTACTTCCCCTCCAAGAAGTTCCGCAACTTATCCTCGTACATCCGCGCGCCATTAGTGGACAGTAATGATGCGTTAATGCCTTTCAAAAAAACTCCGCAGTCACGTTGTATATATATATATACGTGCATAGAGGGTGTCCCGAAATTCACGCAAGAAGTGATCTTGATAAAAAAAAAAAAAAACACGCGGGTTTATAATCAAAGATTTTGAGAAAAATAAAAAAATTTTGTATCCATTCGCAAAGTGTACGGTACATGCTTGTGTATTGGCGGCTCGCGGGCTTGGCGATACTTCCAGGTGCATTACTCCTTCGACGATCGCGCGAATGCCAATTTCCAGTCCTCGAAATATACTTTTAAACCCATTTCGCGCGGAAGATATTCCCGTTGATTTAACGATAAGCTTCGCCCCGCCACGTATCGCCGGGGATCTCGTCGGTTACCAATTTATCGAGGTGCATTTCGTTATCGACCATGCGCAACGCGGCCTTCCCGAGTTCCTCCGCTATTCTCCCTGAAAATTACGCGTAACGCGAAAGCACGATATAAACCCAATATCGCGGTTTTCGCCCTGGCGAGCTGTATTTTTTATGCATTTTTTTCTCTTCCTCTTTTTTTCTTTTTTTTTTTTTTTTTTCTTCTGATATCCCTATTATTTACGATCAATAAGCCGGCGAGGAGGAGGTGGGGCGAGGAGGAGGAGGGGGCAAACGGGCCAACCGGTTTTGCCTGGAGCGAAGCGCAATCGTACACACGCGCGGATGGAACGTGATAACCATGTCGTGCGAATAAAAGAGCCTCTATCTATCGGGCCATCGATCTCCGCAAGCGTCTCTCCCCCTCCCTTCCCCCCCCCCCCTCCCAGCCCCTTCTGTACCGTCGTTATCGCGATGTACTTCTTTTTTGAGGGACGCGCCACAATCAGGACCGTATTCATTCCCCCCTCCGCCCCCCTTTCTACCGAAAAAAAAACCTCGCCGCCCCCCTCGCCCCACCCCGCGATTCTGGGCTTCCACGATCGCTTTGGAGCGTGTAAATAATTTCTCGCCTACTCCCCCCCCCCCCCTCCTACTCCCTCTCCTCCCTCGTTTCCATCGGTGATCCGATGAATTGATAAAAAGCTGGACGTAATCTGGTGCCTCGACGAATTATCTCGCCGCCTCGAGGCGCACGGGAGAGATTTTTGTCGGCTTATCGGCCGCATCGATCGGCCGCGATTGCGACATCGGACAAGTCCGCCTTGGTTTCTACGACTTTATTGCCGCACAAACGCGACTTTTCCAACCCCCGCGGCGCATCGAGCCCTCTCTCGCGTCTCGACTTCAAACCCTGCCTCGATTTACGAGGGGAATCGACTTTGAGTTTCAGGTCGAATCCGATGCGAAGCTTTCCTCCGCTGGCTGAGATCCTTGGATCGAGGATGGAGCGTGGGATCGCGGATGTTTTTACTACTTGGGAAGCGACGGATGAAAGGTTAGTTTCAATTTGGCGGAGGCAGAGGAATGGAATCGGTCAGTTTCCATCGTTCCTTACGAGCGATCGAGGGTCGCGGAGATGATTTCAAGCTCGCGAGAGTCTGGGTTTCGGTGGTGAAAGTGGTTTCGAGGGGAATTTCCTCTTGGCGCAGAAAAATGTTCATTGAGATCCCAATCGGGGCACGGAGTTTCTAAATATAGATAGTAGTAACCGATTTAGAATGACCAAAGCGAGATTACGCGGCGCTCCCTGGATTCTCGAGGTTCTCCTCGCTCTAGGGATTCTGAAAGAAGCAGCGGGCTGCTAACCGGGCGCTGGTACGCGGCGATCGTCGATCCTCGCCCGGGAGATATTCCCGCGCGTGGAAATAGCGCGATGATCCAGATGCTAGCGCGATACGCGGATTAAAATCTGCCGGGGCGAAACAGTCGAGGGGAACCATTGAGCTTAATTGCGAGCAAACAAAAATTACATCGGCCGTATCGTCGAGTGGCCGATATCCACGTTGGGTTGTGCAAACACACTTTGTCGGGGCACGAGGAAACGTGCCGGCAGAATGGATTTCCACGTGACCGGGGAAAACCTGGCTGGGCGGAAGGAAATGAAAAATTCATAGGCCCGAAAATATCGTAAATATTCGCCGCCTCTTCTCGCCTTATCGCGCCGCGCTTTCGAATGCCGATAACGCGGCCAAAATACGAAGGCGTCCATTGATTTGTACGGAAATTAGTATACTGGCATTTCGAGATTGTTGGTAATAAATCTAAAGTGATAATAATAAGAAGTCAAAAGGGGTGTAGTGAGTGCTGTATATTAAAAAAGTTGCGAAAGCATGCGATATTGGCGGCCAGGAAAATCGGCAGAAAATGACGCGTGATAAAACACGGATATATGTGTATACAGATTTGAACCTCTTTCCAACCATCGAGCTTTTCGATACGACGCGAGTAATAATTGCTCAGAACGGTAAACGAATTTTTTGATGGCCTCGTTATACGATCAAAGTTACAGCATCCGCATCGATGCGGATCGATCCTCGTGTCACTTTGCATCACGGTAAAAACGAGCTGTACCATTCACATGTCTCCAATGTGTTAAAGTATATCCTTCTGCAAGCTGTCCTCGTGGAGATTATAAAAACCACCTTGCGCAAAGATTCCGCCTATAGGGATCGAAGAACATTTCCAAAAGATTCCACGCTCTTTATCTCGATTTAGCCTCATTCGCCAACTGCGATTTTCATATATTTTCTATGTTCATTTATATCTCAATTTTAATAAACTTTAATGATCGAGACACACACCAAGTGGCCAAAAATGATCGCCTTGCTCGCACGCATTGTCGTTCTAGCGATTGAAAATTTACTCTATTATCAGCAGATGGGAAATAATTACGCCTGGAGAGTGATTGCTCGCTAAGACCACATACACGACTTGTCTGCGATATAAACTATAGACAAGGAGGTTAGGAGTGCCTAATGCACACGTTTCCAAAAGACTTTTGCATTCTCAATCATCGCCTGGTGGATCTCGCTTTCAGCGCTCGTCGTTCCAACCGCGTCGAGCCAATAACACCAGCCACGATTAACGGCGCATTGATTCGGCCCGCGGCAGAAGAAGGGTGCAGCAGCACCGGGGGGAGTGGGATGCAGGGGTAGGGGGGCAAAAAATAGTCGGACAACGGAGGAAATACATAATTGTGGAATCGAGCGTAGTTGGGTCACGGTTCCTATTTTTAGCCCGTTCTGATTGTGAGTTCAAACGAAGGCAAAGGCCACCTGTGTGTGGCCCAACGTTTGCTTTACGCTCTCGCCTCTCAGTCCCTCCAACGACTTGCCACTCCTGTTTCTACATCTTGCCCGTCCCCTCTGTCCCCTTTCGACTGGCCACTCATGCCTCCAACCCTCCTCCCTTCCCCTTGCCAGAGCCTATGACACGATTCCTGATCGGACAAAAACGCCGACGTGCGAATCCACGAAAAAAACCAGCCGTCCGCGGAGACTCGCGCTGATTTTTCCCTTTTTTTCTGTGTTTTCTTCACGTCGCGCGCAACGCCGACGCTTTGGCCACTTTTAAGGGCCGCGCGGTCGTCAAAGTACGAGGGTATGCGTTGCTTTGCATGGGAATGTAGATACGTTCCTAGCATAAGCGATCTAGGGGAATTGATCCTTTCTGCAGAGTAAATGTAAATATAAATTGTTTGTATTCACCACTGGCCTGTGGTATCATTAAGATGTAGCTATCGACGACAATGGTTGAGAAGATTTTGCATAAAAATCGCTGCAGTTGTATTTTGAGGTTAATGGCAACAAATGTTAAGTTATACTAAAGAAACAAGATGGCGGGTTCAGTGGTAGCAAATATTAAATTATGATTGGTTAATGAAGTAGTGCGGATTAGTGAAGAGTGTAAGAGGTACGTGGTAACAAACATTGAATTATAATTAAAGAAACAAGATGGCGGAGTCAATGGCGTACATTGAGGAATAATAGAATCGGTTGAATATCGGTGTTTCGGGGTTTTTGATCCTCGGGATATGGAAAGGATGTAGCTATGTACGTACAGCTTTTTATTACTCCGCGCCTATCGGACTTTAATACAGGGTAAGTAAAGGTTTATTGGAACGCATTTTGTATTGGATATTTTGTCCAGGATTTTCGCATTCTGCAACTTTTAATGCCTTAACTATCGGAAGCCTATTAATAGGCTTTTTAATCTCCACCTCAATCCGCGTGATCTGGAATATTTCGTGCTGTCGATTTTCGTCGCTTCCAATAGATTATTCCTTACTGTATCTAATTATACACCTTATTGCAAATATCTACCTGGTTTTCATTGTTAACCACGAGCACGAGTAAAATATTTGATCACGCTAGGACGAAAGGATCGATATCCAGCTTGTAATTACATGAAAGGTTTTGGTTTACATTAGCTGTTTATCTAGTGTAGGAGATAGACGCGTTCGAAGAAGTAAATGTCGCGTTAAGTGTGCTGATTGCCACACAAAGGCGCGACCTTCCTAATCTTTTAAACGCCAGTAAAAATCCGACGGATAGAGACGATGGCCAAAAAACGATCGATAATCGCGCTCGATTCATCGAAGCTTCGTTTCGAAGGTTTGTCGTCATTTGTTTACCCGATCATTGATATCGGCTTAATTTCGCTCGAGCCTTGTCGAGTAAAGATGGATTTCGAATGACCGGATACAGGGCTCGCGTACTCAATGAAAAAATCCCGAGATAATGGACACTTGAATTAGTCGGCGGAAAGGAAAGAAGAAAGGAAAATAAAGCAGAGCATTCTTGGTCTTAATACCCGATTATCGGAATGGCGCGTGTTTACTCAACACGACGAGTGCGGATTCCATTAAATCTAACGTCAAAGAAGATGGATCGCATTTTCGTCACGCGTTTCCTTTCTCCCTTGCACAATTTGCAACTCCGCCTTGCTCGTATTAATTTAGAGCCCATTTCATTTCGAAAGCCATTGACCGACTTTTTCCTGCCTCGAAATATCGCGGATTTTATGCGGACCATCAAATTATGCGTATAACGTTGGTTATATACGACGATTAACGGACTGTTCCACATGGCGCGTTATTAAATCGGAGTAGACATTGTTCTCCTAATGGAACATAGTGGGTTTTAATGTTAATTTCAAACATTTCATCCTTTTCTCCGTAATGGCCATAAAAATAGCCCCGAGCCGCGCTCAAAGCACGATGTATCAAATATTCGTATCAAGATTCCTCTACGTTGTTTACCGATCGCGATGCGAGCGATAAGAATATTTTGACTTCCAACTACGCGTTTGGCTTTTAAAAACATCGCACCACCTAAAGCGATCACGTGTGTGCCCACTTTGAATCTATTACACCACCGCGACCGATCGTCGGACCGCGTGGTACAATAGCGCCACGCTCAGTTCCGAAGAGAGATCGATGGTATTGCGTCTTTGACATTTTCAATCGAGAAAAGAACGTTCGCAATTTCGAGGAGCAAAACTGGACAAATCGTGACAAATGCACGATGTTAATAACGCTCGATAGAATGCAATCTTGATTGAACGAAACAACGAAGGTACTGTCTGTACATCGTGCTCGCCTATATTATCGTACTTTCGCGATAGACCCATCGAAAAAGTCAAGATCGCCAAGGATAAGGTGTAATATGTTTTTGCCCATGCATCGAGATTTCTTATCGCGCCACGATCGATAGATTCCCTATCAGGTATTTTTTTTTTCGAGGATTCCATTTTCGTCCATCAATTCCAATTCAACGCCCTCTCGATTCCCAGCCCTCCCTTTGTGCCCTCCTGTCATCTTCCCCGTATTGTATTACCCCGGCAGCCCTCGAAGGTGTATGGAATATTAAAAAGTGCCCTCTTTTTTCCAGCACGAAGGAGGAATGGGGGATAAAGAAGGCGCGGGAGGAGTAAAGGTACACAGACGCGTCGAAAGGACGTCCCAACAGGCCGAGCCCGATATCCTCCTCTCCACCATTTCAATTTCATCGCAATTCCAGGGAGCATCGCGAACCCCACGTCGTCGAGACGCTCAGGACAATCAGGAGCAGCCGAGCAGCTATTATATTAGGTTCGCGGTAATCGCGCGATCCACGATTATCCATCTTTCGACGAGCGCGTAGAGGTCTGTTCAACCGATCGACGCCATTTTTTTGTACTACGATGATCAAAGGACAATATATGTTCTTATAAAGTTACCGCAGTGTCCTTTTTTCTTCTACGCCTCTTTCCTTATACGTAGTTTATTCGTCGCATTAATTCCTTGATTTTCTTATTATCAATTCAATTTTAATTATCGAGCAACTCTTTGATCACCGAGTCACGCACCAGTGGACTAAAATATAATTCGTTTCCACGCTCAAATGGCGATTTCATCGACTCAACTCTAACTCCACGAGACTACATAGAGAATCAATCATGAAAGTGTACGAATAAGCTCCTCGCGAAGAGCATACTCATCCTGTATACTTAAAAACCATCATCGAGAAAGTAAGGTTAGGTATACGCTACCAATGGAAACGACGATATACACTTCGAACGCCTTAAGCGGTTAGACATCGACCATCCAAATACAGCGAAAGACGCGGTAAGAGCATCGACAAAATCCGCGATTACTCACTTCCCAGCCCAGCCACGTACAATCCTGGACGCACAGGGGGGGCTTTCGCGTAAATTACGCACCTTGCCGGGAAGGCGCGACCTAATTAGTCCGGCCGACCATCATTTACGCCGGTCCAAATTATCCGGCCGCAAGCCCTAAAATTTATCGTTGGCGCAGGCCTGGCTTTATCGGCTGACCTCTCCTGGCGAGATCCGATCTTCGATCTCAGGTGCATCGGGCCTAAGCCTATGGAAATTTATCGGGGGGCCTAACGCGCCTGTAGTATTAAGCCGTCCCACATATTTCTCGGAGGCTGGCTGCCCGGCTTATCGTTAATTCGCTGGCTCTCTCCTCGCGCTGAGCCACGCGGAGTAATTGGCCTATTGGCGGCACACGCTTCCTCGGACCAGCTTCGATCCTTATCGACGTCCAGTCGACGAAAGCCGCTTACGAGGCGCGCTATCCGCGATCCATTACGATCTCAGTGGCGTTGCACGCGCTTTAGCACATCCTGGACTATCCTTCGTTTATACTCCTTCAAGCCTTCCTCTCCTCGAACATCGAAAAAGAACATCGATTCGAGACGCCTCGATCTCTACTCCCTCCTCCGACATCCAGGTGCGATCGAGGGAGTGGATCTTAAATATACTCGCCGCGTCTAGTCTAAATACGTCTCAGACGAAAGCGGTATTTATAACGCAACCTGCCGTTAACTTTATCCAATTCGCTCGAGTAAGGTCCTTCTGGGCGAGCACGCTCGTTCCCTTTTCCACGCGCGTGGAAGGGCGATGCTGGTAATGAAGGGAAAAGGGAAAGAAGCGTGAGATTGATAAAAGCTACAGGCGTAGGTACCTTTCTATGGAGACCAAGCGAAATCCAGGTTCCAATGCGAAGCAGGCGAAAGTTTGTCTAGCAGTGCCAGGCTGAATTTCCGATCCTAAAATCGCGGAGTACCGGGGATAGCGTTTCCCGACAGCTTTCACTTAGTAACGCTTGGTTTCCAGAATAATTGCTTCAGGATTGTGCCGAGTAACTCCCCCGTTTACCCGCCGCCATCCCCGCTGCGCGCCGCACGATCGGAGCATACCGTGTGTACCGGCAGCGCCGAAAATTTTGCTGCATAAGGCTTGGGCGCCACCATCACAAGATCCCTTTCTTACGCCTCAAAGGCTCATCGGGCCAAGTGAAGAGCGTTGGCACATCTTCGAGATCGTCGAGGCGAAATCGAGGGAAAACAACGAATGCTTCGCCAATAGGACCAAATTACGAGGCGCGAATCGCGAAATCTCCGCAGGGATCGAAAGTGGGAACTTTTCACCGCGATTTCGGATCTTTTAACGACCTTGAACTTGATCGTGCGAAGCATTACGTCCTCGATACATCACGACAAAGAGCTTCTTCCTTCGAGTGTATTCCAAATACAAAAAACGCCGGTAGTGAATATACAGAGAAACCATGTATACTATCAAGAGGATAATCAGAAGGATCCGTAAGAAAAAGACAGTGTAAAAGCGAAACGTCGTACCAATTCCTCCCCTAGTTCCTCAACCCTCTCGGGCACCGCCACGGGACATCAACAAATACAACACCTCCCCGAGGCTCCATCCCCAAGAGCCAGCCTTCCTCGCTCCAGGCAGGAAAAAAACCTTCGAGACGAGCGATAACCTCTCGAAGGAGGACGCGAGGCCAGTCTCGGGCCGATACGCAATTCCACGATCCGGAATGCCGCGCCGGGCGCGAGTGGCGCATGCCGCAGTGGTTAAACGCACCGTCCTCCACCAGGGGGGATCCTCGCGATCCTGAGGGCCCCCGAGGGTGGCCAAAAGGGGGGCTAGCACGGTCGTCGAACCGTTTTTGAAGCAGGGCGCCTCGTCGGAAGAGAGCCGACCGAAAGGCGTGCACCCGGCGGCCGACGATCGATGATCGTGGAAAAGAGGCTCTGATCAGACTTACGTATTCCCCGAGGGTGCGAGCCTCGCTCCGCGGCCTCTGCTCGGCGGAAGAAAAAAAAGGGAGGGAAGGCGTGGAGGGACGATGACGACTGCCGTCGAGTCCTGCCTGCCGCGGCCTCCTCCTCCTCCAGTCCCTCGAGAGGCGCGTCCCCTCGAGACGCTCAGACGACCTTCCGGCGCACCCGGAAGGATCAGGCCCCTCGCCGACCGATCGCCGGCTGCTGAGCCTCGTCGCGGGGTCGCAAGGTCGGCGGCGAAGAAGACGACGACGAGGACGACGTTTGTCGCGAGAGCGGGGAGCGGGACGATCGCGTAGTAGGCCGGTTAACCGTTCAGGCCGCACTGACGAGTCGAGCCGCGGCTAGTAAGGGTGAACTGGCCTGGCATCCCCTCTCGGCTTCACCCCACTTCACCCTCCCGGCCCCGGCGCCCCTCCCTCCCTCCCTCTCTCTCTCTCCCTCTCTCTTTCTCTCTCTCTCTCTCTCCACCCCTCGCTCCACTACACGCTTCTCCCTTTCTCCCTCTTCCTTTGTATCCCCCTTCCTCTTCCTCTCCATCTCTCTCTCTCTCTCTCTCTCTCGATGCCTCTCCGCCCCTCTCTCGCCCTCCGCCTCGCTCCTGCCCACCCCTGTTCCCACGGTGGCATCCTCCTCCAACCCCTACGCCGTATCTGCACCTGTGCGTATGTTTTTCCTGCACCTTTTTGCGCGCCTTTTTCCTCCTCCCCCTCCCCCCGCCGCTCCCCTCAGCCGCCTTTGTCCTCGGCTATCTGAATTTCGCGTGCCGCAGAGCGGCTTCGACGCTTCTCGAACGCCCCTATCGGAATCTCGAATGTCCCCGCTTTGCCACGGGATCTCGGCGTGCCTTTTCGTTTACTTCTTTTGCCTTTGCTTTTTTTTTCTCCCTATCTCTTTTTTTTTCTCCTTTTTAATAGGGAGCGCGAGCTCTCGTGGGATCGCGAGAGTGCGAGGATCGTCGAAGGTTCAATGGTCGTTTATAGGAGAAAGGGGGATGTGTGTTTGAGGGGGGATGCGGTGGAATAAACGGATCTTGCGCGAGGTTCGTGTGTCTTTGAAGGAAGTGCGAGCGCTCCTGCGATTCTGAGGGTAGGAAAGTTGAGGATCTTCGAAGGTGCTTCATATGAGCGAGGGTTATACGTGAGAGCTGTTCAAAGAGGAACGCGATCGAATAAAAGGATCTTATATAAGATTATTCTGAAATAGGTGAGCATCGGATCTTCGATGGTCAACCCGCGTTTGAGCCTCGAAGGATCGCGATTTCGAATCCAAGCCTTCTCCATCCACGCAAGGCTCCTCGTTAGTCCCGCGCGCGCACTTAACAGCCCTCCGCCTGGATTTACGTCGACGTCGAGCGACTCGTCTTCCCTCGAAGACGAAGCGGGCGCGTATTTCTCCATCCTCTTCCTCGATCCCACGTATATCTTCCTCGAAGCTTATCGCCTTTGGGCCACGTACGCCGCCTTACCTTCAACCCCTTCTCCCCCCACCCTCTATTTTCCTTCTCGCGGCTCTACAGCCGTATCGATAGTTTTCCTCCCTATTTCCCCCGCGTATATATTACCTTACTTTATACTCCCCCGGTAAATCCGATGGTAAAAAGATTTTCGGGACATTTTTCTTCGTCTTCCTCATCCCCCCCTCCCCCCCCTCCTGCTTCGCCACGCGAGTTTATCCTCTCGCGGATTTATCCGCGCCGAGGCCCCTCCTCGCTATTTTACGATTTCAGGGCAGCGCTGCTGGCCGTTTTAAACTTCCATATTTCCGGGAAGGTTGTCGGATGATAAACCGTGTACCGGCTGATATTCGATTTATTTATACTCGCTGAATCTGGGAATAAGAAGCCGCGATGCGAGGGGATCCTCCGGCGATCGATCTTTCGCGGAATTTGATGAAACCGCAGGTTTGCGAGCTAGTATATTATCCGTACTTGGGAATGTTGATCGTAGTCGTGGTCGTGTGTAAGCGACACTGTGCGCTTCAGTGGTGATCGTAATTAATTTACGTTAAATTTGATCTAAATGAGTGTTAGTTTAAATTAAAGTTAATAAAGACAGTGTGAATGAGGAAGAGACAGTACAATAACAGTTGTAACGATATAAACGTGGTAGATATTAAAACGGGCTCGAAGCAATGTGCAGAACATTTGATCACGTCGTTTCTTCAGTATTTAACCGGTTAACCGTGGAATTTATCGCGGAATCATAAGGCAGCGATGAGACGCGAAATGACTTTACGATAGATGTATCTATCTGTATGTATGATGAAGCAAAGTAAGGAAAGATCACATGTTTATTCCACGAGACTTCTGCAAACGAGTCTTTCAGACACGAGTCTTTCTGCAAATGAGCTCTCGCGGTAAATACTAATGTTTGATTTAACACTATGAGCATAAGGGTGGAAGCGCGTGGAAGGAAAATGTAGGACTGACGCGTACACACGTCGAGCGCAGCTAACTGGTTAACATCGAGCTCATCGCGACTCGAGCGAAAAATCAGCGAGGCACAATCGGCTGGCCAAGGTGCCGAGGGACAGACGGACGCGTCGCTTTGCATAATTTCCTTCATTCGCCTCTTCGTTCGCACTTCGTCGGCCGCACGGAACCTCCCTCCTCTGCGGCGCGCTAATGGCAGGGACGTGCGGTCAAACCGGTTCCAAACTTACGCTCGCGATAATCGATGTCGCCGATCGACCATGCCTCAAACACTCCCCCCGCCGGAGAGGGAGCTCTGTTTACACCTTGCCAACTCCTTGCAGACTCCGCTTAAGCGATGGTAATTGGCCGCGGATGGGCCTGGCCCGAATAAGCCGCTTATCCAGAACGTCCGTGACCGGCGATTACGGCATCGTGCAAAAGTTCACTGGGCTCCGCTCGCGAGCGAGAAGAGCCTTGGATAAACGTCGGATCGAATGTTAATTGCGTCGCGCTATCTAATCGGCGCACCAGGATCTGCGGGAAGATCGCGGGCAGGGATAAGGGGCGGCGAAAATATTCCCGAAAAGCCGTGCACTCGCGCGAGCCTCTCCACGACGATCGTGACTGCCGCTCTTGAGCCAAGTGCGCGGTGCCAGGCCCGCTTATCGTGTGCTTTGCATGGTCGACGGATAAGAAGGGCAGCGATCGAGCGTCGACATCGGGGCCGATGCAACGACGACTTATGCGTCAGTGGCGATAATTCAAGCGCATCCGCGAGCTCGCCAAGAGACGCGCGCGCCTTCGACGAACGATGAGAAGGCCCTCGGCGCTTTTACGCGCGCATCGTTCTTTCCCTCGGCAATTTGGCGGCTGGACAATCGAATCTTGTGCCGATAGCGTATCTGATAAGGGATCTGGCCGCTCGGCTGGACGATACAGATTTCGTATATATATCGGGCGGCTATTGGCGACGCCTAATGCCCCTTGACTACTGTACATTAGGCATCGGAACAGTGAGTATTCCAGGTTCTTTATTGGCGCGAGTGATTATGGTGGTGAACCAGAGACTGTCGTATCGTGCTCCGAATTGAGGAGGAATCGAAATCCCAAAGTTCTCGCTATGCAGCGGTGACTTGGGCTTGTTTTTAACCTTGTTCGCACACGACGAGCGAGTACGAGTTAATGAGAATCTGACATAACGCGCTGGACTGACGTGTCTGCTAATGGCAACGGTCACCAGAATATATCGCTTTTGACTGTACGGTTCGAATTAATTCGAATGATATGTAACTTATTTTGTATCGATTCAATTTTGTCTTTGAAGTCGAGTTTTTTGTAAGAACGCGCTTAAATTAATAGATAAAATGTCATTTGTGTTTTATGTTCGTTTTTTGCGAGTTGATGCGTTTCATGATGTTATTAAGTGGTAATTGAGTTTTATGTATAATGCGTACACTTGATTTGCCATTTAGGTTTGTATAAATATTCCGAATACAGAGAAATTTGCGTAGTGTGATGAACAATAAAGATCCCTGCGATCATTTTTGTTGCGACTGAGTTCAACGTTAAAGACCAGGAGCGCATGAGTCTCTATGGTGACTGCAAGGGGAAAATTGAAGACAAAGAGAAAGCAGTCGTAACGCTCGTTTTAACTCCATTGCTAACTCTAATACAGCTTGTATTATATAACAGTTGTCGGAAGATTGCATCGCACGAGGAAATTTTAGAATTGAATATCGAATAAACGAACGGAGTAAAGCGTAATATTAATAATGCGACACTTAATAAATGGAATTGTAATTAAACATCCTACGAATACTTCTATACCGCCAAAAATCTATCGTACAAATGTCCGATGTACAAGAATCACAAACGTTATTGATTTATTGCCGTGAAAATTGACCACACAGGATGCACCTAATGAGAAAGCAAACACGGTGCGCGATGAAAATGTCGTTTTCTAATTAGCTTTAACATCGATCGTCCGTACTGAGCGCAATTCCTCATTGCAATTTGTTGTCGACGAACACATTTCTCGTTATCTCGCAAAACTGATCCAAAGTTCGACGTGGGGTAATGATGATCGATCAAATTACTGTCGCTTCGGAAATTTCGTTAGCTCATCATATTCTCTTTCTTTCCAGCAAAAATGAAGTTCGTTTTCTTCGTACTCGCGGCCCTTTTGGCCTGCTGCTGCGCTTTTACGCAGGAGGATGATGTTACTTTCGGTATGTTGGGCAATTTTAATATCTTACTTGCATGCTGTAACAACGATTTTGTGAATTTCTTTCTCACAGTTCCAAAATCGCACGATGTGTGTCTCATTGCCTGAGCTTTACTTAATTAAGTCATCTGAAATCTAAAAATTTCTTTATGAAAATCATCCGAATTGAGGCACATAATTTAAGATGCATATTTTAAGATAAGCGTAATTTCTTGTACGCACGAGTATTGCCGAATTAAATATTATTAACGTTTCGATTGAAAAGCGTTGAATGCTCGTCCAAGCGCAGAATTGTATCTTTATGGGCCGACTATTATTAATTTTACTCCCTCATGTGCAGCTTTACGCAAGAAATTGCATGGCGTCCTCGAAAAATTTAGGGTTCTGATGAAAACTGGAGATGCTTCCAAGGGAATACCAGTTCTTGACCCCTTTACCGCGGTGCAACTTCCAGTGAATATTGCGAAGGAAGATCTGATAGAGTAAGTGACTCCTTTCCCTCTCCTAAATGACTACACTCGGTAATCTATCTCGATAAATAATCAGTACCAAAAGATCTTTAAAAAATGCATAGAGTATTTAAAGAAAAAAAAACGTCTTCCCCATTATAATCACGTTTAAGAAGAAAGGGTTTAAATGCAGCAGTTTGAAAGTTATAACTATGTTTATTGCAAGATCCTTTTTATTATTTCTTAATTATCTTTTATTATAAAGGTTAGTCGCCCTTTTAACTCACGTCAACGTAGAAGGACTGGCCGGCTACACAATTGACGAAGGAGAATTCGTCCTCGCCGGTCTTAAGTGCGCAGTTGGTCTTACATGGCCCGAAATTAGAGGAAGCACCGATTACGTGGTCGACGGAGAGGCCGTCAAATCCGTCAAAATTTTTGGAAACGGAACTGTCACGTACGTTCTCAATTTCTAAACGATAGCGTAACGTTTCCTCGTTCCTTGGGAAACGACATTAGCCTTGCTCCAGTTCCTTTCTTTTTGTAATATCATAGTACACGTACCTAATCATATCGCGCGTTTGGTTCACTTGCCCAATAAGAAATTCAGACATCTTTACCGTGGCTCCATCTGTCAATGAAGCTAACGACCTTTGATGGAAAAATAACACAGAGTGCGATCGAGCTTATCGTTATCACTGGATGCTAAGAAATACTGTAATCGATAATGTAGAAAACTACCGTCAGCATTGCAGATATATTTACTTGTACCAGCTGTCGGTACTTCAGTTTCCTACCTATCCTACCTTTCATTAATCTTTATAAATCGATCATCGACGAACGTTTGATAAAGTAGTGCATAAATGTCCTTTGCTAATTTACAGCGTTCGCCTTACGAACTTCTCCTTCCACACCAATCTTTCTCTGAACGTGAAGAACAAGAAACTGAACGTTAAAAACATGACTTCGAAGATCTCCTTGGGAGGCATCAATGTAAGTAACTACAACAATTCTACAATTTTATAGTTAATTATGAAAAAGAATATGCAAGAGTATCCTACATATTGAATTTATGAGCTATTACAAATTGATGTATGTGTCTCTATCATGAGGGTATTAAATTCCTCCAACACTATCTCAATATGAAACTATTACAAAATTGTAAAAATTAATTCTTCTGATTTTCTCAAGCATTTGATCTATTATAAATTCAATTCCACAACTTCCAGTTGACTTCCTCTAACCAATATAATTTTTTTCCATTATTTCATAGCTGAAAATTACGGGATTGTACAATGACGAAGAGTTCTCGGAATTGGTCAGCGCCATCGTATCCGATATGTTGCCTCAGTTGATCACGGATTACCAACCCATGATTTCCAATTTGGTGAACAAAGTCGCAACCGAAAAGCTCAACGAGGAGCTGAGAAAAATGTCGATGAAAGATCTGCTAGGAATGATCGGTTAACGATCGTCCCATATACCGATATATCCTCGATTACACGAAATGTACGACGATATCAACGCTACCATTCCTTGCCTCTATTGCCACTCAGTTACATAAGCATTTCTAATACACACCCCTGTCCTCGACTGTATCAAATAGAACCCAAAATATAGGAATAAGATTTTGTTAAAGAAGTTCGAAGCCGTACAATATTCCAGCTCGTTCAGCGGTGAGCAGCGGCGATTTTCTGGGGAAAAAAGCTCCAATTCGGATTGCGCGAGCTAACCGATAAATTCCTGGATTTTCCTGTTACCTCTTTCGCTCTATCCGTTACGCCCCCCTCTCGTCGCCCTGTCCCTTTTCCGAACTAATTCCTGCTCGATCCTCTAAATCCCCGAAATACTTTTAGCCCCCATAATTAGTTGGAAATCGATATAAAGAGTGAAACGCGGAACGAAATTTGTCCAACGGATTCGGGCCGGTTTTTCAACGAGACGCGGTGCGTCGATAAATTAAAATCGTGTTTACAATGGGCGTGTAAAGCGCACACGAAACAATGGCCTAACGATGTTCGTATCGATCGTGTGTGCAGCAATGCCAAGAAAGCTCTTCCGTTAAATGCAAAATCCCATTTCAAGAATTAACAATGGCACGATTCGCAGGTTTTTATGATATACATCGCACTGCAGGCTCGCTGCTCGTACATTTCGTTCCCTGGACCGGCATGTGAGCGTTGATTTTTCTTTTTTTTTTTGACACGACGGGCGAGCAGAACGGACTTATGTTGTTGCGCATTTACAAAAGATTTCCACTCGTACGTGCGTATTTAATTATCAGCGTTATAAGACAGGATGTAGTGATTAATTAAGTGCCCTCACGAGGAGAATGTAACTCGTAAACTCGTACAGTGATAAACGAGGGAAAGATAATATTACGAAGTGGAAGCAGCCGCCGGTCGAGTCGAAACCATGACACGGATAAAAAGAACTTTCTCGACAGCGCAAATAATCCAGCCGATGTTAATCAAGATACAGAAGTTGGGATTAAAAAGGCAGCCGGAACTTTGCCAATATGGTATTTATGACACGTCCCCGCGAGGAAAAGACGGACGTTCGATTTAAGGCCCCTCCAGAATTTTCGCCCAACTTTCCTCGATTACACAACACGACTTTGGCCAAAGCCATTATTTTCCCCACCTTTCCAAACCATTTTCTGCCCGTATATCGTAAGTGCCATTAATTTTATCATAAATACCGCGCTTTATCCGGCTCGAATCAGAAAAGGGATTAACTCATCAGTGCTAATCTTCAACGTTACGGGCAGTGCAACGAGACGCGGCGCATTAATTCGATTTGACTTAATGCACACCGAATAACGCGTAGCTCGTTCAATATTAGAACGGATCGCGTATTTGTCATCCCGAATGGAAAATTGGACGATCCCCGATGTTGTAAAAATTAAATGGCGTCGTCGACGCGCGGTGAGCGCGCTGGCTGAATAAATCAAAATTGACATGCGCCAGCCGATATACAGGTATCCTCGTTTCAGAATATTATAACATATTCGGCGATGATCTCATAAATATGTACGAACGGACAAAGGGCGACGTTAAGCGCAACCGCATCGTCGCCTACCTCCCATTCCTCGTTATCGAGAAGACGCAAACACGAATTTGTAGAAGGCGATAATGGAGGGTGATTAAGCCGCAAAGTATTTCTGCTCGTAAATACGCTGAAGAAACATAAGGAGTAAATCAACGTTCGCGTGTATTTGCATTTTCAGGCTTACCTATCGTTCGCTTAGCCGCCCCGCGACGTGGAATGGTCGTTTAGTCGTCTTCGAGCGAGCAATTTGACGAGGTACCTGCGCTTTAATTTTCGCGGCGGTTCATCGTGCGCGATGCCGACACACGGTAGGTTTCCAGGGAAAGACGGTGACGTAATGCGATTAGCGTAACATTACGCCGCATCTGTACCGTTTCGCTCGTGTGGAGGCGCGCACGGACGACAGTAACACGGCCTGGATGGATTATAACCGGAGCTGACAAATGTTTCGTCCTACGAGACCCGCTAGACTACTTATCCGGCGTTATCCTTCCAAAATTTACGCATTCAAATGACGCTGGCGCGTAACTCCCGACACGTTCGTTCTCGTGCCAGATGGACGTAAATTATGGGGGGCATTATCATTGTTTGAGCCGTAAACACGGCGCAGATTATTCCTGAGCTCATTAAAAACAACGAGCCCTCGTATCAAACGCAAAACTTGTCGTGCCGACGGCTCGGTGATTTAAAAAAAATTACACGCTCGAAGATACTACCGAGTCTCGTTTTATTATACCCTTGCTAATTGGACGCGAATACGTACCGTGCGTTTGAGTCCTTGACGAAAGTCTAGATTTATCTCTCGTTACATGGACCGAGGAGCACTGTTGCCTTTTACGCGAGTCGTTCCAAAAGTCAAATACAGAGTAACCCGCTCTCTGGATAAAATAAACCTAGATCGAGGCATTTAGAATTTTCCCCGATGTTATCGAACTTCGTTTCGATATTCCTGCGAGTGCCCGTTTACAAGCCGAAAGCTACGGATTCTCGACCGGTTTTGCTTCTGCTTCCGGAATACGCGGGTTAATATCGAATATTTGGAGAGTAGCTCTCTGCGAGCGTCCATATCACGTGTGTGCATATGTATGTGTATATATATAT
>JBCFXI010002069.1:0-31596 GCA_038496175.1 Ampulex compressa | reverse complement strand
TATGATACAGTTTTAACACCAGCTAGAAATCGTTCACTACTACTACTACCACACATAATATAACGTAAACGCTATGATTAAACAAGACGACAGTCGTCTCAAACTTCTGTTCGCTATTGTACACTCTAGATGCGGTATATACCCTCGCCCTTTACACTCGAAAGCCTATTTTAACGAAGCTTCGCGTATCCTTGTATAATCACATTATGGTAATCAGGAGAGCGTTATCTATTTGCGCATGCACCGCTTCGCTATTCCCATGCAATCACGAAATTTCAGGACACCTCCTGATTTTTACGACACGTTCGCCGAAAATCAATCTCGAGCGGCGAAAATTAAAGCACCGCCTTTACAGGCCGGATATTAGGCTTCGAGCTTAAACATTGAGCGTCAATACCAAGAGCCTACAAACGAGCGAATAAACAAACGAATAAAGAACGAGGAACATGCGCGTGGTGCACGAAATTTGACGACGAGGGAAACAGGAAGGCGTATTTCCGCGAGTCAAAGCGGCATCAGCCGAGGAAGGCGGAGGGAGGTGGGGGAAGTCTGGCGAGGAAGGAGCGGCGAAATAACGCGAGGAGCAGCCTAAAGTAGGAAACGAACGCGTCTAAAGCGAGTTAATTCGGAAGTTTTAATAAACAACCCCCGGACTGGTGAGTGGGCCTCTGCGGCTGCGAGGATTGTGCGAGGGGGCCGCGCGATACGGGAACAAAGGGAAAGGGAGTCACGGATTGCGCGTCCCAAGACGAGGGGGAAAGAGGCACAGCAGTCGTCCGCAAATGATTTGCATAATTGATTAAAGACTGGCCGTGGCTGGCCGTGCGTACACGGCACCCGCAACGGAACGCCTCTGCCGCGTAGGCCCTGTTAAGGGTCGCCTCGTGGAACACTCGCACTTCAATGTGCTGGCGATGCTTAACCTCCTGCTTTATGAATCCAAGTCTTTTTTTCACGAGCGCGAGAGTGTGATTTCTCTTCATCGATGTTTGGTGTTTAAGGCTTGGTTTAAGAATCGTCTCGTGGAGTACTTGTACTTCAATGTGGTAGCGATGCTTAGCCTCCTGCTTTATGAATCCAAGTCTTTTTTTCACGAGCGCGAGAGTGTGATTTGTTTTGTCGATTTTTGATATTTAAGGCTTGGTTTAAGGGTCGCTTCGTAGAACACTCGTACTTCAATGTGGTAGCGATGCTTAATCTTCCTGCTTTATGAATCTAAGTATTTTTTTCACGAGCGCGAGAGTGTGATTTGTTTTGTCGATTTTTGGTATTTAAGGCATGGGTTAAGGGTCGTCTCGTGAAATACTCGTATTTGGATGAAAAACTATGCCTTTGCTTTACGAATATTTTCTTCTCACGAACGCGAGGGTTGTACTAATTTTCGTTGATGTTTAATATTTAATGGACCGCTAAGAAACGTCTGTGATTGAACGCGAAGTTGAAGCGATGGATTAGAATATTTTCGACGGAAATGAACATTGCTTGTTGGATTTACCAAAATAATCTTATTTAAGTGGAATTAATGGATTTAGTGCTGGAAGATGGAGTTATGAATCCTTAAGCAGTATCGAAGACTAAAAGTAATGGCCAACTTCGAAGCGTGATCCACGCGAATACTGCAAAATTATCGAAGACGGGAATAAAGCTTCTTGTTCTCCCTTATTAGGAAAATCTTTTTTCTTATTCTATCTCATCTTTCTCACTCGAAGCTCCAGATAGAATAAAATACACAGTCAAGCTTCCTCAAACGTGTATAATTATAATAAATTATACTATCACAAAATACGGAGAAAATATCGATTAACAGCAAAAAAAAGCAGTCAAAATATATGTAAAAAATCAATAGACAAAATCCATCTTATATCGTAAGATCTTGACCGATTTCTTGGTAGCGCCGAGACTCTCCTCGATTATCGGCGGGAATAAAGCACTTGACGAGCGCGGATGCTCCTTCTAATCGAGTGTCATCAATCGCGGTAATCTCGTCTAAAACGTCCGCCCTCGGCAAATCCCCTCGAGCGGGCGCGACTCGCAGCGGTTAGGATCAAAAGTATCAATAGTATTTGCCTCGCGTCCCCCATTCACGAACACATCCCGCGTAATCGAGACGTAATCTCATCCCTGTATCCGAAATGGCTGCCGCTAGCGCCCCGATAGATTACCACGACGTTGTTTATCGAGCTCCCCTCTGGGGCCAAACGGCTCTCCAGTAGCGCCTTTTTCGGTAATAAGGCTCACGAACACACTGCTCTAATTTCGTTAGCGGCGCCGTGCTTATTAGGCGAACGGTTCTCCATCCAGACACTTGGCCTCCTGGCGGGATGAAAAAAAGGCCGGAAGAGACCTCACCTCGGACCCTACTTAATCTTCTCGCCACCGTCCAGTCCGTATAGAGCGAAAGGTCAGCCGCAGTGCGACTTCGTTTTTCGAGCCTCCTCCCGCGACAGCCTGGATTAATACGCCCCGGTGCGTTGCCCGTGGCGAGAGGATAATCGACGATGACCTCGTCGCCGCTGCTGGCCCAAAAAGCGGGACGCACCGGGAAGGGGACGAGCGTATTTATCTCCTCCGTTACCTCGAGGAAACGACGCTGCAAGATCGCGCGCGCGATAAGAAGGGATCCAGAGGACATTCCGCGGGGGGCTTGGCGGTTTTTAAGAGAAACGCTGGGACGAGATGCAGGTCTCTCGCCACGGTGGACCGCTGGTACCCTCGTATCGTATAGCCGGCACGCAATATCCAAGCCAATACCATTATTCCGTGCCAGCGCACGGCCCTGTGGCTCTTCAATTTTTCAGCCCCTTCCTCGCGAAAATTAAAAGTCCCTAGGAGCGCCGAGGTATAAAAGTGATATACAGGGCTTCATCCGAGGATACAAAGCGATCTTGCAGATAGAGAAAGGCAGCTTTGGCCGGTGAACATTACCGAGTTAAATCTATCCTCCTCTTCCTCCTCCCCCTCGTTATTCGTATTTAAACAATGGCTCTACATCGGCTTAACTTTCTCAATACACCATCTGTATTTACTTAAATGTAAAATAATGCTCGAAAGTTTGAATGGCAGAGCCTGAACCGTCTCAAATCCCCTCCCCGCTCCTTCTCTTTTCCCTTTCGCACTAAGAAAGTCACCCGCCTCTCTGTCCGACTTCGAAGTTTCAAATACGCCAACAGACTATACATTCGGCTTCGGGCTTCCACGGCGTCTTAGAAAAAAAAAAGAGAAGAAAAAAAAATGGGAAAAGGGAGGAAGAAGGGAAAAAAGAGGAAAACGGGAGAAAGAATCGGAGCGAGTCCGAAATCCGAAAGTTTCGCCGCACAAAGCGCCGTTCGAGTTTGAGTTCGAACGAACACGCTTCTCGTCAAGCGCTCTCAGCTCATTTCAATATTCCATAGCCCTGCCACGCCGGGTGCCTAGCTGCGGAGAAATCTATTTCGATAAGGCTCCGCTGGAGGGACGATCAAATTTGTTGGCGAAAGGGCCGAGGAGAGAGGCCACGTCGACGCGCGCGGAACGACATCCTCGGGCTCTCAAGGCGATTCCAGGGGTACGAATCGAGGAGATCAAGCGCAGGACGTACGGCGCAAACCGATTCGGTGCATAATTTAAGAAAGGCGGCGTATAAAGAGAGAGGCGCGGCCTGAAAAAAGGATCGCGGCGTTAGGGGTGGCGAGAGAGGCGAAACGGGGTGCCGGTATCGACAGCACGATCCTGGCGGCCATCGTCGATCTGCTCGGAGCTTTTTGCCCCGCCTGCTGTTTCTCCGTCCTTTTCGAAAAATAGCCGCTCGATTTTCGGACCTCCGCATGAATATGCAGCCTCGGTCCGAGGCCTTGCACGTTTGGGTAACCGAGGCGGACCGATCGTGCGGCGGCAGGGTGTGCGTAGCTTCGGGTACGTGCTGGAAACGTGCTGGGAAATATGCATGTCGGGTCCAGCATGCAAGATGCAGCGCGATAAAAAGTGCATTTTCAGCCTCCCAGATGGCCGAGAAGCCGTGGCTCCGGCGGCGCACGAGGAAGCATTATCCTTCTCATATTTTTCGGCCTCCTCGCTCCGTGGATCAAAACGTGTGCACCAGGGTATCGAGTATCGCCTTCGTAAACGTTTTCACGGCTCCGCGTGTATTCCCACGTCGCGTATAGGGGCCATGAGCCGCGCTCTTCCTTCGTCCGAAGAAGCCTACCCGAAGATAGAGGCGATCGAGAGGAGGAAGGTCGCGCAGCCAGGGGAGATATGTGCTATTCCTTGTTATCCGAAATAGGACTTGGCCAGCGAGCTCGAGGCTGGATTTAGTGCGGCAGAAGTCCTGGAAGGCTGATATGCGATTCTTTTCCCACGGACTAAACTGTCTGGCGGCGACTTGACACAGCGCGCGGCCGGGTTTAAGTCAGAACCCACGTTTCCTTCACGCATAGGAGATATACAAACAGCAGCGTGCGGGTTAACTTGGACTGTGTGTTTAGTTTTTCATTCGCGAGCTCTTATTTGTGTGGCGAATATGCGCAATGATTTATTTGAAAAGAAGGAATAAGAGGAGGTATATTTAATCGTAACTGTTGATACGTAAAATCGCTCTTTTCGCTTTACACTTTGTTTTTTTTAGCAGCCTGTAGAGAAACGTATATCGTGCATCTTCATATTACACGCACGCTGCACGCATACCAATGTCACGCGCATACTACTCGTATATCTCATATTCGCGGGGATTACGTCGGTTGCGATTTACAAGAAACGCGTCAGATCCGTAATCCTTTACTTCCCCTGAATACCAACTCTGAATACGTCTGCACAATTTTAACCGTATCTCTTGTACCCTTTCTTGCCAAAGAAAAAAAATCGAACGCTAACAATGAACTTATTGCACGAGAAAAAATGATAATAAATCCAGCAAGTTTGTCACAAAGCTTTTGATATAGATAAACGATAGCATTCGTACAGGGATATTCGAAATCCTCGGTTGACGGGACGTAAAGGAGTCGTGCGTAAGCTTGGAAACCTGCGCATTGTTCACGGTACAGGAAGCCAAGAGGGCGGAAGTTTCGGGCGCGGATGATCCTCGTTATCCTTGGCTATTCCCTGGAGAATCGGCCACTTGTTGACGAGCGGGCCAATTGGCACGCCTATAAATTAACTCCACGGCGCGACGGACCAATTAATTGGGCGGGACAGGATCGCGCTCGATATCAGACGCATTAGCTCGTAAATCAAGCCGCCGTACACGGCCGGTACTTCGAGGACCCAGTCACGCTTTCTTGTCCGCCAAAGAGTCGATGTTACTTGTTGATACGTCCGCGCAGGAGGAGACCGTAGGTCGAGAGCGTGTCTCGTGGCTGCTGTCAAGTCGCCCAGTGCGCCGACCTTGCATTTCCGCCTTTTGACCCTCCTCCTTTCCGCGGCCACGGAAAAAGGGTCGCAGGGATAGACGCCTTTGTCCGGCGAAGCGTCGACGAGGAGCAGTCTTTCGAGGATCCTAGACAGGAAACGTACCGTGAACGCGGGGAAATGTTTGTCGCGCTTTGGATCTGCGCTTTGCAAAATTATCCAAAGGGTTTAACATGAGTTCTTGATGTTCCCTTGGTTTTGATACGTCAAACGTTGATGCTATAGCTAAGAAGCAGGTTGAAATAATGGGTCAGCAACCTTTTGGAGGAAGCTCGCTAAATTTGTAACCGTAAATTTCGAAAAATTTCCGTGCATTTTGTTTTCATCATACGTAATACGGATCATTAAGTATGACATCGTGAATTCCTATCTATCCATTTCTTCACATTGTATGAATATAATACTAAAACTTAATTGATATAATCAATGATCGTTGCTATATGAGATCAATTTTTAACTATATTGATTATTATGTGTTGACGCGGGTTATTCGCGAAGGGTGACTTTTCGAAAGCTACGAAGGAGTCACTTGGCCATCCTTACGAGTGAATCGAATCAGTGCTATTCGCGCATCCACGGCGCGCGATTAGTGCGTTTCGACGTTCTTCTTCCGCGAGCATCGATTTTCTAAAAGTGCCATAATACAATATAAACGAGGAGGCGTGTATGCAGTTGTTACCGAGGGCAGCTCGTTTCGCGAACTTGCCGCGGACGGATCGTTTTTACGGAGAAGCATAAAACTGCTGGTAGATCGAGCTGCCACGAAAAGAGATATGTGGTTTGCCCGTGTATCATACCTAGGTACATTTTATATCGCCAAAGCACCTTATCCCACGGAATGCCGTGCCGCTCGCGTTCGAGGAAAACCGGAAAATCATATGTCGGGATCACGAGAGTCGACGTAGACTCGGGAAAAAAGAAAGGGAAATTCGAGGGGGAAATTTCCTTTCGGTCTGAACGCGTAGCAACCCTTTCGACTCGCTTATCGAGCCTCCATAAACATCCTCTCGAGTCGAGTACGTATTCGGATTTTTGCCGCGAAAATTTTAAGGACCGTCGATTTTTTCTAACTCCACTCGTACGTAAACGATCGTCGTTTAAATCCTTCGCGCATCGTGTGCTTGGTTTCTTTTCAACCCGCGGACGACGAGAAGCCTCCTTTGATTTGGGCGCGAATTAAGCCTTTCGAGGCCACGCGAGCGTTAAAGAGCATTTCGGCAAATATACTCTCCGGTGTAGTGAGAACGTGTATTTGGACTTTTACCAAGCGGGTTTCCGGGTCAAGCATCGTCGATTGTTTCGGGATTCTTTCTCGCGATATGCATGTACGTCAACCGAGACGTGGGTGAAACCGTCGTTTGTTGGTGTACGAGCTTGAATGGCGAAAGCCCACAGAACGAGAAGCCTGATAATCGTGTCGATCTGTTTGCGAACGTGGTACAGTTTTTGACGGGCATAGTGATGCGTGTCCTGCTGGATTATTCTGTCAAATCTTTCCTCTAACTATTTGTCATTTATATTACGGGTATGTCCGCCGTCTCGATAGGTTGAAAGGATGCCATCGTGAATATCAAAGAAATCGAGCGTATTGAGCGGCACTTCGCTCCCCCTACCTGGATTGTAAAGCTCACTGTTTATAAAGCCACCAGAACTGAGATTACTTTTCATCGGTTTACATGAATAATAAAAAAAAACTACTTACCTCATTCCACTTTTAGTATTCGACGAATGCAATTGCCTGTATTTTAGCGTAACATGCATATAATATACCGTTCACATGCCTTGTTATTTATCATGTTGTTAGGCACTTAATTTATTTATTAATTTATCTTAGTTTACTTAATATTTAATATCACTTAATATATATTATTTTATTATTACATCATATATTGTAGGGATTTATTTTAAAAGATGGTCATAAAGATAAAGAGTACTTTATTGTAAAATGTGCTTTATATAATCAATCCTCGCTGTACCGTTGACGCCTCGCGACTCGCGCACCGTCTCTCATGTCATCTTGCACTGTCTCGTAATTTCTTCTTTGTCGCAATATCGTCTTTCGAAGATGGCTTTATAAAAGTCGGATTCAGTCTTGATTACAGTTCGTTTTACAATAAAGCGTTCTTTATCTTTATGGCCGTCTCTTAAGACGCAGCCACCACAATAATAAATCATTGTCGCGTACTATACACACGGTTTGCAGTTCAGTTTAACTTCTTGGTTACGATTAGATTTTCCACGATATTTGTACCGCAGTGTTCGACGCGGTCTGCTCGTAAACGATAGAACACCGCGATCCATGTCTGTCTCGATACTTTCCACTATAAAGTCACACGAGAATAGAGTGATAGATAAATCATAATATCTTCAGACATTTTCATGTAATACGTTAAAATAAATGTATTCAGATAACATCGAACGTACGCTTTAATATTTAACCCTTTCGTCGACTATATCCGGCATCCACTAAATGCGCAACATTGGCTGGCGTCGGTTATATCCGGCAACCGCTAAATGCGTGTTACATCGGCTCTAAACGTGTACGATGCGCGCTAATGGCACGACGGGTCGGCCACTATTGGCGCTCTGGCACAAAGACCCGCCATCGCGAAGGGGTTAATAATACACGTTTGTACGATACATTTGAAAACATGATACGACACAGACACCCACGTCACGAAACTATCATACTGGTGTACTACACACTACTATACCGTTGAAAATAATAACATGCGCAGAAGCCACTATAGTTGCGTACTCTTTAAAATGATGACATGCGCAGAAGTCTTTATAGTGGCGTACCTTTCAAAATGATGACATGCGCAGAAGCCTCTATAGTGGCATACCTTTTAAAATGATGACATGCGCAGAAGCCTCTATAGTGGCGTACCTTTCAAAATGATGACATGCGCAGAAGCCTCTATAGTGGCGTACCTTTCAAAATGATGACATGCGCAGAAGTCTCTATAGTAGCATGCCCTTCAAAACGATGGCATATGCAGAAGACAGCATAGCTTACTACCGGACATAACAATGGGTTCCATTTAAGGCACTATATTGCCTCCTAATGGAGCTAAAACGTTAAACAGCAAAACACGCGCAATTTAAGTGCTCGATACAGAAAAAGGAATGCTCCATCTAAAATACATCCCCTGGATAAGGACTGCTTCGAGGAAGAGGACGGGGATTTTTCCTTTTCGGCACGAGGATATACCGCGGCGCAGGACTCGCGTCGGTAGAATCGGGGCTCGAAGGCACGACACCGACGGGGCTTCGTTGGCTTAATTATTTTTCCTTCTGGCCCGACGAAAGTCCACCGGCGGCTCCCGAGAAAATTACAGGCGGCCTCGATAAATATTAATCCTCCGTTACCCGGAAAGGTCGTGAAAGCTACCCCCGGTTCCGTCTGTCCCCTCACCCTCCCCTCCCCTCTGACGCCGTCCTCCCCAAGACCGTCTACGTTTCAGACAGGCAGCTTGCTCGAGGTGGTGCAACAGGGCGAGAGAGGGTGGAAGGAAGCTCGGTGCGACGAGCTGGAAAGGATGGTCGATACCTACCATCCTCCCGCAGACACAGAACGTTCTCCTATTTATTCGAGCTAAGTAGTACGAGTTTCTACTCGCTTCTGCACCGTTTTCCAAAACGATTTCACCGATTTTGATCTGGTTTAACCGCGTAACTGTTTATACTACGGCGACGAAATAAGTTTAGACGGGCGGTCGATATTGTGGAATTTATACTGGACAGTTTGGGGTTAATTAATATACGTTACTCTGCTTTTGCACGGTTCTCGAAAACGGTCTTGTCGATCTCGCGAAGGTTTATATCTCTTTTATCTGTGGCAGTAGCAGTGTTATAAGTCTGGGAGATCAGCTAATATTTCAGAGCATTATTCGATATTTTTGAACCACGTTGTCCGTGCATGCCTTCTTGGACGATAATCAAATTTCTTTCGCAACTTGTCCCGTAAATCACTATATATACTCGTGCAGATGATTGATTAATTGGCTATTAAGAGCGCGATTTAGTGTTCATCGATGAACTTGGATGGTATAGTTTTAAGATAGGTTTTAATTATTGGATCAACGGTGTTTCCGTCGCGTGGAAACTTATCCAGAGCAGAGGGATGGAATTCGAACCCGGATCTACCTCGTGGAAATCTGAACCTCCGCATACTGTATCGCTGCAGCTTCGATCGGTACAGCTTCGATAGCAAATTACGGTGATTGTTTTAGAAAACTGCGGTCCTTCCAGTCTCCCACGTCGATATTTTCAAAGCCAAAGAATAACGGAACTTTTGCTTCTACATCGATCGTCCCTTTTCACGATCCTTTGAGGAAACATAAGGGAAACCCGCTGAGCATTGTCACTTTGTACAGCGAGCTTTATTGAGGAAACCGTGGGGGGGAGAATAGTTTACTCTCTATTTCCAAGCAATAAAGATTCATGCGAAAGGCAACGGTGCTCTCCTCTTCCTGATATTCCTCGTGAATCTTCTAAATATAACCGCAGACACACCGGTTCATTCCAGAACGTCTGTCGGAACATAAAAACTGTGATTTATTTACGAACCTCTCGCGTGATTTTTTCCGATTCGCGAGCACTGCAAGTATCATCGACGCCATTGATTATTGTAAGCTATCGCTCGTCATTTGATCCCTCGTACCGCTATTTTCGGAAGGTTAATACTTGGATCCGAATGGCATTAAATACTATCGTTTACATTAAGTCCGTTTTTCCCCCAAGGGGGGATAAAAGATGAAGGTTAAACATTTATGGTTCGTTAGGTCGTCAGTCTAATTCGACGAAAAGCTATTTCGAATCTCGTCGAACTCTACATACCTTTCGTTCCCCTATTTATCAGCTTTCAGCAATTATCCTGGCACTCTATCGATCCGAGTGAAAAAAAGGAACGACGGAGGTAAGTCTGTTCGATCGTGTTAGCCGGTCTGCGCGATGGTGTACGTTGTATTCGTAAGTGCAGGCACGTGCGTTTCCTTGGCATAATCGATCGGTTCGGCCGGCTAGAATGAAGCACGTTGTCGCAAAGATCTCGCCGTGGAATTTCCCACTGCGAATTCCCCCAGAATAAATTACTGGAGATTTTAAATCGCTTTGATACCTAGAATATTCTCTCGGGTATCAACGATGTGCCGCTAATAAAATAACACCCGTTTAAGAATGTTAGAAGCAGTAAGAACGTAGCTATGACGCTGTAAAGGCGCTTTGGTGCGCGTCAAAATTAATTCTCAGATCATAGAAACTACTAAAGCGTCGAAGTGAAATACTAAGTCGTTCGCAAAAGTGCCTTTTGCTATCTGCACGCGACTTCTTTATCCGACGATGTTCATACAAACATGAAACCTGATTAGTAAAATATCATAGACTTCATCTTTAATCGTCCACCAGCTGTTCATAATTCCATAAAACAATATAAAAGCAACAGTATCGCGCATCTATGATTGTCTCATAAAACGGAAGAAACTTCTGAGGCGATTTAATAGATTTTGGTGTTTGAGTTTTGTAGTTTCTTAAGAGTTTTAAGCTTTGGCAAACGTGCGAGGAAATCGTCGAATTCGAGAATCGCCGGTTTTACGTATCCTCGCGGCGAGGCTCACGAGGAAAGTAACCCTAAGACTATGAGTTCGCGCGAAAATCCCTGAGCGGAATAACCTCGCGTCCGGCATCCAGCGAAATAATTCCGCGAAAGGATGCCCTGATAAACGATGCATTCCACGCTGGATCTCTTAAACGAAGAACTTTTTTATACGGCGCTAAATCACGTTCGTACCCTCGCTTTATGTTAATTTTATTTTTACCGTTGACCGTCTCGCGCTGCGCCGCCGGGAAAGATAAATGAAACGATGAATTATTCATTCGGAGATAAGCACGATTTTAACAAAGAGCGATTGCATTCCGTGCGAAGCCCCTGGTGGTTACTCCGGGCCGGCTTTTCTGAAACTTATTTCGCGGGCCTACCCCACGGCCGCCAATAAGGGGAAAGGAGGAGCACCTTTCCAGCCTCGATTGTTCCTCTTTAACCTCTTAGCTCCGGTACGCCACTATAGTGGCTTCTGCGCATATCGTCATTTTGAACCGTAGGCCAATATAGTAGCTTCGTGACGTGGGACTCTGGTTGTACCATGTTTTATAATATATCGTGTAAATTTGTATTATTAAATCACTCGCAAGCACTCTCGTTCACAGTTGTGAGGTTTTAACATGCGATGTGAAGTTCTTATCAAACTAGAATGAATTCAATATTTTTGAGTTGACTGACGTGATAACAAGTAGAAAGAAATGGTGATATGTGAAATCATTCGTTTTTTCTACCTTATAGATAAGAAATTTTGTTGGTGAAAGCTGGGGAAGGTTCCAAATAACTAAATAATTTGTTTCTATTGTATAATGTCCTGCGTGTATGGGTATGCCTTTGATCACGTGACCACTCCAATACAATTTTTTCTACACGGGAGCGTCAGGACATTGCACATTGGAAACAAATTATTTAGTTGTTTCAAACCTTCCCCGGTTTTCACCAACAAATTTCTCGTCTGTAAGGTAGAAAAAACTAATAATTTTACATACCACCATCTGGTTTTTTTTCTAATTGTTGTCACAACGGTAAACTCCAAGATGTTGGATTTATTATAGTTTGATAAGGACCTCGTACCACACATCGAAATGTCACAAATGTTATCAAGAGCGCTCCCAATCCGAGGAATAATAAATTATCGCTGATTGCCCAAGAGAAGCGACATAATACATTATTACTATAGTATTATTAAATATTTCAGTACTACATGAAAATGTATATAGAAATTATAATTTATCCATCAATCGCTCCATTCTCGTGTAATTTCATAATGCAAAGCATCACCGGACACAGATCGCGATGTTCCATTGCTTACGAACAGTCCGCGTCGAACATTGCCGTACAGAGATACAAGAAAGTCCAGCCGTAGCTACGAGCTTAACAATTACTTACAGCGCCCTTTGAGAGCATTTTTGCGCGAATTCCCCTTATTCGTTATTTGGTGCGCGTTCCTCTTTAACTCGCCGTACCGTCCGCCACTGCCAGCGCCACCCCGCAAACGGCAAACTCGATAATTTATCGCGGAACTGGCAATGCCATCGGCGTATTATTAAACGCGTAATCGGTTTACCCGGAGTTCCAAAGGAACGCGCCGGGGACCAAAGCGGAGCGTCTTTGATGATACGACCGCAAATCGTCCGGCCCGCGGTGAGCGCGGTTTGCACCGAAAACAATTTCACGGTCTTCTTGATCCACTTCCCCGGCCACAATGGATAGACGGAATTCATCTTCTATACGTACAAATTGGAGGATTTATACGGGCCGCCTTCGCGAGACCATCCGAGGGGTGGCCACCCCCTCGCAGCCGCTTAGACGCGAAAATTCCGAACGCGAAAAGTTACAAGTGACCCGCCATTTATTCCCGGTGCACCGATTGTTTTCGTTTCCGCGAATAACGCGTCTTACGCTGATCTTTATCGAGCGATACTCGAACTCGTTGGTTCTTTTTTTGAGCGTTGTATGCAAAATTCGATGCTTCGAGGCGACGAACGGTTGCCAGGTATCGACTAATGAGTCTTTTGTAAATAGCCTGAGGGATGTTTATACTATGACGTCCGATGGCTCCACGTTGGTGCCATGCAAAACACTATCAGGTAAGTGCCGGTGGCTCCACGTTGGTGCCATGTAGAAACTATTTGGTAATGATGTATCTATAAGTGGTAGCTGTTCCTTTTAGATATACACCGCTTCAAGAATAATATTGCCACATTTCTTCTGAATATTCCTGATCGATTTAATCTCAAACGTTTTTCGACACGTCGCTTCACGGATATTTTGGCGCCGTTTATTTGACTCGCGGCCAAATGAATACGAGTATCACTCGCGAGTGCTGCGCTATTTATTCGTGTACCGATCCAATTCCGTCTCGTGGCCATCCCCATAAGGATTCCACATTCGGTGAAAAATTCAGAAGAGAACGGCGTCTACGTGGTCGTTCATCGTTCTTTACTGGCAGATCCTTCTGTTATCTGCAAGTATTTTTACGCATGAGTCTCATCGGTGTACAATTTGTATCGGCGAAACACGAGAAGTTTTCGCGGATGGAGGAAGAAATCTGGCGCCGGGTTATCGAGCCACAGGGAGTTAAATCCGCGCACGAATCTCGATCTTTGTGAGGTGCTCCATGGTCTGCCGAGGAGAGCGAGGGAGAGAAAACGCCCTTTGATCGTGGCCGGAATTTCAGCTCGTACGTCCGCCAGAACATACGTTTGGCGATTACCGTTACCGTTATCGTAACGAACGGAATTACCCGTTATGTCAATTTCAGTTTGCGAAACCAACCTTACGGCCTGGAAGAAATCGCCGAGGTGGAAGACCGGAGTTTCCTTGTAACGCACTGGAGCCGCGTACGAAAGCAAATGAAAAGGGATTATCCAGTTGTTGGAATCGGACGGGGCGATTCAGGACGTCGCAACGTGAAAACGTGACTCTCACTGTTGATAAATCGAAGGAAACGATCGTTCGCGTTTGATCATTGATCATTGATTTATGGCCGTACATAAATTATAAAGGACGAAACACTTTGCGCGCGGTTCTTAACTCGCGAATTAAGAGCGTTTTAATCGTTTTTCGCGAAAAATCCTGCAGTTGGTTATCGATCTGTTATACATTTATGAATTCAAAGGAGGACAGCCAATTCGTGTCGTTGTTAGTAGATCGTAGCACGAACGTGTATTTGAGTTCAATCGAAGGCGGAAGATAACGACTAGCAATTAGAATTTCGATGGTCGATAAGATAGAAATTGGTAATTGGGATTCTCTATCCTGAAATGAATAATAGTATCTTTACTATCTATCTTTTAGATAACAATACTATCTCTTAGGTAACGTTAGACTCTTTACCTTGGGGTCTCCTTTATTTTCTCTCGATTTTAGGGAGCTCGGCGAGTATGAAATGCTTCTGCATACTCCCACACGTATAAACACCGCGCACATTCTTCTTTATCGCTTACTTTTCTTCCCTCGTACTTCCACCACCTATTCCCAGTTCTTCCAGAGTACATTAATTTAAGATAAATTCCGAAAGCTAAGGTAAAGTTTGTGGAGAATTTCGGTTTAATCGTAGATCACAAGGTTTTTACAGGAACATACACAAGGCGCGCTTAATCCCCTTTTGCCCGCTGCGTTGTAGATGCGATACGAAGCGCGTTGATGATAAGAAAGCAGGAATTAGAGAATGCAATTCTCGAGAGTGGCAGTCAACGGGTTGTCGCCCTATTCCTGAACTGCTGTAGCCGCGGGCCGCTGAGTAGCGTGTTGGTAGAAGTGAAAGGGAAGAGCTTCCTTACCACGATTTTCCCAGAGAGATGTAACTGTTTGCTTGTCGGGGTAACACCTTTCCTACTCTCTCGTGTTTTGATTTCCAGGGGTTCATCAACCTGCTTGGACGACGCATGGCGCGTGACTCGCGTGCCGATAATCGCCAGAGAAGGAGGTCCTTCTTTTAGCGCGATTTCCTTTCGAGCTTTCGTCGTTTAAGAGCTTTCCTCCCTGTTCCTCGCCTTCGAGGGCTCGCTTTTTATCCCTGTCTTTCGAACTCCTTACCAGAACTCGACCGTGGATTTCGATCGATACGACCCCTTCCTCTTCAGCTTTCTTCCTCCATCCGTACTTTCAAAGGCTCGCTTCTTTCGCTTGTTCTTTGGACTCCTTTCCAGCGAGAACTCGAGTGTGGATTTCAATCGATAGGTTTTCAGCTGTCCTTCGTGTACCTCGCCTTCGAGGACTCACTCTTTATTCCTTGTGTTTTTCAAATTTCTTCTTACCGGGAATTTGAGGGATAAATACTTCTCTCCGTACGTTTTGTTATCAGTCAACTTCCATCGGTTTCTCCGTTACTCTTTATTTCGATTTTTAAAAGCGAGAAATTTACCGTGGACTTTGATCGACAAATCTCTTCCTTTTGAAGCTTTGATCGACAAACACCACTCTGGATTGTTTGCTTTCTTGTTCCTTAATCCGAACTTCCTTCTGTCGGGAACTAGATGTTATTCCGCGATCGATGGGCGATTTTGTCCTCGTCTTCCGCCCGCCTTAAATCGCTTGTTTTCTTATCCTTCCCTTCGAGGCCCACCTCCAACGAGAACTCGATCGCGTTCTTCGATCGACGAGCGCTTTTCCCTCCAGCTTTCGGTCGTCATTCACCACTTTCGATCGTTCATTCCTTTCTCCTATTCCCCCAGGTACTTTGCGACGGAGAACTCGTCCGCGGACATCGATCGATCGGCCCACTTTCAAGTTTGGAGGAGCGCCGTACCGGAATACGTCCGTCGCGAATAATTCCATTGTTGCCGCGGTGCACGTGCGTTCGTAACTTGCCTGTACGTGACTAGAAGTCGCGGAAATTTGGTTTCGCGGAGAAGTTGCTACACGTATTATTCGTTTGACTAATTGTCCACCGTATGGAAAGGATCGTCCGGAATTGACGAGACAAGGATGTTCGAGAAATGTTCGCGCTCAGACGGATCCTGCTGATCAATGCCAGATGTCAGCACCATGGACACCGTTGCGCTCAAACCGATTGACGCGCTTATGAGGACCTAAGACTCACTACACGACTGGCAATCGTTTTCTGAGCACGTATCGACCAGCATAGCTATGACCAGCATCAGATCTCTGTGAATACGCAGGTTTATCTCTTCTCAGTAAATTACATCTTGAACTCTTAGAGACTTTTGGTTGATACTACTTAAGGAATATACGCTTTCTCAAGTGCGTGTGATTGTTACTCTCATTGTTTTTATTGTAGTTGTGTGTTTTCGTAAACTCTCTTAGTATAAGAACTCCTCTTTTTGTGAATGAACGCACAGACCTGCTGACAAAAGTTTCTTTGGTGCGTCGACGTTTGTATCTCCTCTCCGTTTTTTACGGAGTATCTTTCCGCGTCCCTTCAGATTGACCAGAAAGATTCTAACACACTTTTCCCCTGGACATACTTAAACATTTTGGTGGTTTGATTCGGACAATCCCATAGAAAAAATCTGGCAAATTGCAGCTGCTACGGGCATTTTAGTCGAAATCAAAGCAAGAAGATCTAGCCGAACAAAAGTGGTGAACGCACCCGACAAGAGGCGGCTCTTGCGCCAGGAGGATTCGGAAGGAAGTTACTGTGGGAGAAGCTTCCACGATTATCGACACGCTGGTCACGAGCTCGGAGTCGTTAGCTTCGTATAATGAAGAGAATTACGTAGGAAGATAGTTAATGGATCGTCTACGTTAGTCATCATCCGAGAGAGAATCGGAAGAGCGTTTAAAAGGATTTTACTCGATTAAGAACATTCACTGCAATGTCTAAACAAGTATAATTTATTGTATAAATGAAATCGGCGCTGAAATCTGTGCTGCTGTAATTGAGGCTGACTCATGGAACAACAATAAGGATTAGATAACACGGGGGACGATTTTGGTATACTACAAAATTCTATTTAACTTACAATAGCATGCCATCTTTTTTATAAGCCCTGTAAGACAGATTTAATGTGATAATTGTAAATGGTGGTAGATATAATACATAAGATAGCGGTCTAAAGGAGCAATGCTGAAAAGGCATGAGATTTTTCGTAACATAAATGTATTTCTTTTACGGCGGCTTAAACTTGACACTTCTTCACAATTCTTCAAAATAGACTGATCACGACAGACTCACGACAGATTATTTCTATCCTACTCTTAGCGCCTCAAATTTTTACTCTGATATAATTAGCTTCAGAATCGCCAATTACAAATAATTCGAAAAAGAATTTCAGGATTAACCTATTAAACGTACGATGAACCGAGGAAATCGTTTGAGTCCTCTCTGATAGTGCTTCGTTCCTCCGTGATCCGCGATTCTACAGAATGGTTCGATCCCTAATGGGGCGGCATTACGCGCAGAGCGATTCCTGATTTTCCTAATTCCGGCGCGCGAAGGATTTCGGATTTTCCGGCGTCGATGCGGAACGAAACAAAGTGCAGCGACGAACCACCGATAAATTTCTGCCTGGTTTCTCCTCGAGAATCGTTGCCTCTCTAGAACTCCGGACAACGTCCTGCGTTTAATCCTTTGCTGGCCAAGACATTTTATCGGTGTCTTCGCCAGCAAAGTCACATTGCATTCTATTTTGAAGTTATACTTCCTGACACATAGTGGACGCTTAAAGGGATTATTTAGAGGCGTTATTTTCAATTTCCATCGTTCTCAGGTAATTTTCAATGATCAGACATAGAGGAAGATAGTTTACTTGATCTCTGTGCATGATCAATGAGAATCATCGATGACCGAAATATAAATCGGTGAGCCGTACTTCGATATGGCAGAGAAAGGGATTAATCAATAGCCTCCAAACTTTTATTCCAAATCGCATATAATTGCACCAAATATAACATGCTTTTAGCTTAAGTTGTGTTGGAATAACGCTTAGTTCCTTGATTTGTTTGGTAACGGTATAACGTTCTCTAATTTTTGAAATTTTAATAGTCGAATCTGTTATATAATATTATGTATCGCGGCACAGTCAATCTACACCACGGCATATTGTAGCATAGGGCATTTTACGTAAATGCTAATGAAGCAAGAAATAAAAACGCAATGGAGATAAAAATATGAGATTCAAGGGATTAAAGCATGACCAATGGACAGGAAGGCGTGTGTCCTGTTCTCACGATTGTCGCCACGCCGGTCACGCGTCCCGGCTGTCGCGCAGTAAAACAAACTACGTCGCGGGATTGCAGTAACGACGCGGAATCAGGATGTAGGCGCGGCGCCTTCCTTGTAGAAACGGACGTGTTTAGCAACGATATCGAAGGTTAAGCATGCTCTTATGGTCGATCAATGGCGAATCAATGACTGCGAGGAAGAGCGATCTTTCCCTTTGCCTTTGCATCATGTCCACCATTTAATCTACTCGTGTTTGAATGCAATAAATGGTATTTAAGAGAGAGCATTGCAAGCCTTTATATCAGATTGTTTTGTTTTATCAGGAAATAATATATGGAGAGCATTTTTTATTCTGTATTATTCTATTGAATTATATATATAGCTGGGGGATGACTCAGACGATAAAGATTACAACGATTGAGATTAGATTTCATATTTGTACAACCATTGCCGGATAAAGTTGTTGAGTGCAGAGAGCGAAAGACACTTTTGGAGCAACCTAATATTATCCGATGGATAGACAGAGATCGTTGATCATTAGCTAGTTGTTATAGTATACTCTATGATGGCGCTGATTAGAAGAGACCTTTTCTCTATCATATTTTTTGCTTTACTGACAAATGACTAGGACAATGCGCGCGTTTTTACTACGCGATGGGGACATCGATTAATCACGCGTGCAAGGTTCCGCACCTAGGGCCTCGTTCACCGAAAGGATGCACGAGTACAAAGCTTTCCTGCCATCCCCGATGATCTTGCGGAAGATAAGCCCTGGTTTTATAGCGATCGCACTCGTGTTTTCAGCACATCAGCGCGAGAGATTAATAATTACACGAACGGGCATTAGCACTTAGAGCGAGATCTTGGTTCCATAAAACGCCTCGCGTCGCGAACCGAATTTTATCAGAAACACATTATCGTTCTTACGGCACGATACGCGAAGAAGATCGATTAACCGCGCTTCCAGTGTCCCGCGTACGAAGTCTCATCCGCCAAAGGCACGCAGCGGTACAAAAGCGCCCCGCCAGCCCCAATGATCTCGGGGGAAAGTAACGTGTTTTATAACAACAGGCACTTGCGTTTTCGGTTTATCAACGCCGCGGATTAACCTCTTCAGTACTCCCCTCGATTACGATCGACAGACAGCGAAAGCGTATATACAAAACCGATCGTCGACCGATGTCGACATCCACCGCAGCCGCTGAGCGCACTGTACACGATCGAGCATCGATTATAGTCGGCGCTACCCGACAGTATAAACCCCCCGTATCAAAGAAACTCAAGATAATCCACGCAAGCGCTCGCATTTCGAGAAAAACGAAACGAAGCTAAATGAAGGACCAACGCGTATATTAATACCGGCCGGTGGGGAGATCGATTAATCATCCGGGCCTCGCATCCGAGGCCTCGTCCGCCGAAAGGATGCACGGGTACAAAACTCCCCTGCCACCGCCGACGATCTCGCGGAAGATAAGCCCCGCTTTTATGGCGATCGGCACTCGCGTTTCCAGCGCATCAGCGCGGGAGATTAATAATTACGCGGGGAGGCGTTCACATCCAGCGGCGCGGATGCGATAACGATCGCGTCGAAATATCGTTATTGCGCGGTGATCGTTAATATCGTCGGTCGGGCCGAGGGTGTATACAGGAGGGGGGTGGCTAGGGGGGAGCGAGGAGGGGGCGGCGAGCGAGCGGAGGAGGGGAGAAAAAGGAGGTGGAGGCGCAGCCCCACGTCGCGCGGCGGGCCGCGAGCAACGTTCTGGCCGAGAGTCGCGTGCAGTTTGCACCTGGCAGAGTCGCGACGCGCATGCGCCCAGGTGCGAGCTACCGGCGCAAGGACGTGAAACGGCGCGACGACGGGCTTTCGTAGTCGGCATCGGCCATCCGCGACGCGAACTTTCCTTCGGAGAGAGGCTCCTTTGCGCGCGGACACCCGCCGCTCGCGTCCTCGTCGCGATCGCGGGGACGTACGAGGGAAATTGGCCAGCTTCCGCCGGGAAAGCCTGCCGACGCGCGAATCGGTTGAAATCGCGGAGGATCCGGATACCAGCGGCTTCGCGATCCGCGAGAGGGATAAGTACGTCTTAAGAAATCCCCTTCAGATCTCTTCCCTCCGTGGAGAACATCGATCGGCGGAGAGTGAACGGAAAATCGGTGCTAGGATTAAGGAGACTTATATCGGTACAGCGCGCAGGTCGCTTGGAGATCTCGGGAGTAGGGTTTGGCGTTAACGGAATTTCTACACCAGGGTTTTCACTTCCTCCGTCTTTCGTGAAGTTTCGAGGGGGGGGGGGTGCAAAAGTGGAGGAGGTAGGAGGAAAGATTCGTGTCGATTTGGATCGATACGCAGAGGTAATTCCCGTAGTGGAATAAAGCGTGCGTCGTTCCGGAAAGGGGAGTGACAGGGTTTCGAATCCTGGCTCGCGTCGAGGATTCTATCGAGGACCATCGATCAACCGTGAATGGTGAACGACCTTCCGTCGCGGCTTGCGAAAGTCCGTGATCTATTCGCGGAGATACTTTGGGGGAACCAGAATGGGAGATATGTTCGAGATGTAGAAGTTCGGTCCAGACCTTTGGTCATCCTGTCATATCGATCGACGGGAGACGCGAGGATCTATCGTCGAGCCTATGGCTCACAGAAGCCGATTCGTGGAAATAGTTTTAAAAAATTCGCCTCCCGGGAATTCGAATTGTGATCGATGACTTCTTGAAACGTATTCCATAGCTCTTCTCTGATCGTCGATCCGTCCGTCCTCCTCTAAATTCTCGATTTCCTTCTCCCTGTCCTTCTAAGTAGTTTAAGAACATCGCCATGCAAAGTACGTTCTTCCCAGATTCCGATTCTGATTTCTACGGACCGTGCTCCGTCAATTTTAACGATGACCCTCCTCGTGCTCTCTTTGTGATCCGCAAAAGTGCTGCTTTTAGGTATGCTTTAATGGCACGGGTTCGACGTTCGTCTTTCAAGGAACCTATCTCTCCGGCTTTTTGAAACGTGTCCCATTTTTGGTCCATCCCACGATGATGTGGGACAATCGGTCCTCGTTTCCTCGTCACGATTCGCGGAAGTGGCTCTGCCCGCATAAGGATAGAAAGGCGTTCGAAGACTTCGGACGCGACTGCGAAAAGCGGTCAACCTTTCCGTTGATTTTTCCACGCCGGATTGGCCGCGCTTGCGCTTGCTCCATCGATCAGGATATAGGAAAAGAAATAGGCCCTGCAAGCTCAAGCTCTCGAGCGAAATTCCTCCAAAATGTTTAGTTTCGAAAAAAAAACCACCAAAGCAATTTTGCATTTCGTAATCGAGAAAATCGAAGGATCGTTGATAGACAGTAGAGAATTATTTGCAATGTAGTGGTGATCGGTTAAACGGGAACACGGTTCTCATTACTCCATGGCGAACTGTCATTTGCAACCGATGTTCCGTAGGACGCCTTCTAATTCTTCGCACGGTGCGGAAGATAATTTTGCAAGAATAAATATAAAGCGAAGGTGTGAAGAAAAAAATATCTTTTCTTTTTGCGCTTCTTTCTCGCCGACAGAATTTGCTCTGAATATTTGTTAAGTGCGCGTGTACCTTGACTGGTGTGTACACGTACACCTGCAGCATTTTCTGCCTGGTCTCATTCTGCCTTGTCCGAGGTTTAATTTAATTTTAAGACGATCAGCAGACGTGTTCGCGTATCGCGCAATTGAGGTCGCTTCTCTCCAGTTTCTCTTTTTCTCGGCTACGGAAAGTACGTGGAAGGTATTAGAGGGTAGAAAGTCTGGTAGGGGTAGTCAGTGATGAAAAAAAATGAGTTGGTCGGTTAGGAAGTCTTGAAATTTGCGCACCTAGGCCGTCATCATCGGTGATTACGAAAGGGGTAGAATGCCAGAGGTACCCGGTAACGATACATCCAAGGACCAGGACTACGTGACATCCCTGAATGTCGATCGTTTGGGGCGGAAGTCGCATGCAGGGATCCGTGCGTGGCATAGAAACGACGCTCTATGGATGCTGCTTACGACATACCGCGAGAGGGCTATGTTTTACGCTTTGCATCGGTTCCAGATAAAATATTTGTACGCGCTCCGTTGCTTACGCGAAAGGCATCCAGCAAATCCTCATGTGTTTTCACGCGCAAACAACGTCGCACCTCTCCTTCAGAGACCATGGCGATATTCGTGAAAAATATCAATTCACACCCCCGTGTATATTGCAATTCAAAATAAAAAGCAAGTATAACGAGATTATCTGATCTCTGGATTCTATGTAGAGTGGAATAGGAGTCGAAAAGCATCGTTATTTCGAGAAACGAAAAACCATGATCGTCAAAGACTCTAATTCGTTAAAAAAAAGTTTTCCAGGAAGAAACGAAACGTGGTAGCTTATAACTCGAGCCCTCCTTCAATTAGTTGCAAGAATACTTATGAAATTTCCATCCTATCCGAAAGGGATCGTCGCACGCTTGCTAGTCGTCGTTCGACGAGATTCTTGAGTTCTCGTCGAATGCCTTCGCGGATAATCGTGGCGGGATTTCATCGAAGCGGACGGATTTGCGCATAACAAGTATTTCCCTCTTCCTCCATTTACTTAGATATATCCATTGTTGTAGATAGAGGGGCTGTTCATCGATAACGATCTCGTTGTCAATCACGAATAGAACGCCAAGCCGAGACTCCAGTTGCGGCTGGTGTAGTCGATTTCGAAATCAGGCAACTAGATGGGCGATTCTGCAGCTATCGGTATTACGCGGTCCCTTAACTCGATATCGGTGTATTTCTCGCCTAAATTCCCATCGAAGTGTTTCCACATACGCATCTACGAGGATCGATCGTTGTTCCTACACTGACCTCTCTCTCTCTCTCACTCAATGGAGAAAGATGCACGTGTGCGCACGGAGAATCCACGGTGAGCCTTCTGCGAGCTTGCAACAAGTTGCATTTAAAAGGCGTGCCTTCCGTACGCCGGCACGGTCTCGTCTTTTTCTCTCCTCGCCTCCCCTTTCCTCTCTCCACCAGCCCCCCTCCCCCTCCCCGCCCCTTTCGAGGCCCGCGCGCACAAATCGTTCCTCATTCTCCCTTGATTCGCGCCATTCAGCCAGTCCGAGATTTCAACCCTCGGGTCTGCGCTAAATTATTTCTGAAATTCGCTGTAAATTAATGGCGAGCTGGGCGAATTGCATTCGTGTAAGCCTTCGCCCGTTGGGAGATAATTATTCGCGAAAACAGTCTACCGTAGGACGAGCGATCGTCCCTTGAGCTGCGCAAGCGGTTATAAGGCTTCTTCTTTCCTAGAGTCACCCAGGAATACCCTCCCCTCTTATCGTATCTCTCGTGCCCTTTTTTCGAGGCGGAAGTATCGAAAAGCCTCGAGTCCGCTACGTCGGATCTTTCTTCGCTGCTCCGTGACGATTCTGCATCGTCCTCGACACCGTTTCCCTCTTCGAGCGCCACGATCAAAGGGGATAGAGTCTGGTAGGGCGAGCTTGGCAGAGTTTAACCTTTTTGGTACGAGCGGAGACTCTATTCAAAATTAATCAAGAAACGTCCTTCTCACGAGTCAACTGCAATTTCGGGGATCTCCGTAATCAGATACTCTCAACCTCGAAATAGACGTAAAGTTCTGCTGGTAAATCTATCTTGTATAAACAACATTCGTTGAGTCCGTTACCATAGCCTAGAAATTGGTAATTCCACGTGCATTCGGCGGCGCATGTATATAGCGTATCGAAGCTCCGCGCGAGCGACTCGATAGTCGGGATACCGTGATATAGCTGCCATATTAACGGATGCATGCCAAAAGTTAAGCGCACGGTACCTTAACAGTGCACCGTGCAAAAACGCGGCTTTGAGCCAGCGGCAAATAATCCCGCGACTCCCCTGTCCATTCATGGCGCTCCGATACTCGCCGTACCGAAAAGGTTACGGAGGAAGATAAAATCCTTCTTTGCGGTTGGATCCGTACAGAATACGCGGCGGGTATACGTAAAGTCCGTACAAGCCGCAGGATGTTCCCAAGATCCTGAGCGCAACGAGGTCATGTTTCGGCGTTGCGCTCGGCGGAGAATCTCTCGGGGCGATTCCTTGCTCTCGAGGAGGTTTCTGTCGGGTCAGAGGTAGAACGCATCCCTGGAAAGGAAAGGAGGAAGGTGTGCACCCAAGACGCGCGCCTACCTTCTGGCACGGCGCCGACAGTTGGTGTGTGTGTTCAAAGGAAAAAGCGGTCGGTGGGCCACGGAGGAGGAAAGCAGGCCGGTGGATATATAGACAGATATTTATACATATATATATATTTATATATATATATTACATATATATACATATACATATACATGTACAACGCGCGTGAATTCGGCCTCGAATGGGAGGCAAAGGCAGAGCGGTAATTGGAGGGCAAACAGGGACGAACGTTTACGCTTGCCCACGATTTTCCGACGCGCGGTTGCGGTGCGTGTCCGCGCGACCGGACACGCCGAGGGCGAGCCGCTAATTGGAAGACGCGGCCAAGAGCGTTCGATAGCGAATGCTATCGGCTGGATTTTCCAAACGTCTGTATTGCCTGGCGCAAGAAGCTCGACGACGTCGCCGGGCGGAAGGAGGAGGTCTGTGGAACGAGAGAATCGGACAATAGAGAGTCGGATCTGCGCGAGAGATGGATCTTGCTCCGTTGATCTTCGTGGTGCTCCTCGGGCACGAGGGTAAGTCCCTTCTTAACCCTCCATAACCCAGATTTCTCCTAGATTTTAACGCCTCGGTCGGACCTTAGCCTCGACTCTTTTGTAATCTCGTGTTATAAAAGGAAAGAGAAAAGTGGACGTGACCAACGAGAATTCACTTTGCAATCGAAATCTAATTTCGTTGATTTTTTTATAATGCATAGCTTGCGGAATGATGCGAAGGATGGATTTGAGACATGTGCCAAATTTATATCGTACTTTCTGCTATATCATTTTAGGTTACTCGTTTTACCGATATCACGAATATTATCCACGTAGGATATTCGGTACGAGCTCGCTGCACAAGGGGAGTAAAGAAGGAGAAAGATATAATACGCTCTTCCACGAAAATGCACATAGTGACTTTCCTTAGGATTTTCTGTAGCTTAATTTTATTGGTTTCGGTTGTCGATATCGTTTAGGGCTTTAACAAAAGAAGAACCACCGATCATCGTTGTAAGCATGGTACGTAGTTGCCGTCCGTCTCTCCTCGTCCGCGATATTCACCTCGTCTCTTTCCTGCCCCGAATTTCTCGTCGGTCAGCTCGCATGATCGATAGTTTGCAGGAAGGGCATTTATTAGACATCATGCTTTTTCATTTTGGCTGGACGGCTGGGCTTGCCGACCGACTGATCGACGCACGAATCATCCCCTTTCTTTGGCTGCCCGAAGGTAACCACGATAGTGCATTCAGATCCGACGATAACTATGAATCCATTTTGACTATAAATCAAGCATTGTTAGACCACCTTCATGATAGATCGATCTGGTTTTTAATTCTTCCACCCACCACTATCCCACAGAACGAACTGTTTTAACTTATTGCCTAGCCGTTAACTCTGAACAGTTGGAATATTAATACAGACACGTGCCAGTATTTTTCTGTACGGAAGGAAGTATTTATCTATTAATTACCTTGCACCCTCCATCGCTATTATCGTACGATCATAAAGAGTTGCGATTTGAAGTATTCTTTAAATCACTCGGTCCACTCCGGTACGAGCCCCGAACACTGTTCATATTCAACTGCGTGGAAGAACACTCGCACATTTGTTTCTCCCTGTGCCGACTATCACGGCAATACCAGCTAAGAGACTCTGCTTAAAGTGAGTTTCAAACCACTCAGAAGCTTGGTATACATTGCCATCCCGGAATAATTCAGACACGACAACTGCAATCGATCCCCCCGGCACTTAAATACGAGGCGGAATCGCCATCCGTATCGCCGTATTTCCCTTTAACGATTCCTACCCTTAATTCGATCCAACGTTACGGCTCTTTAAAATCGATAATCCGGCCTGCGTCCTTCGGCCTGCTCGTAAAATCGGAAGCGTTTGGCCAGAGACAGGTACCCAATTCCCTTCCCGACCTCGAAATGACCGCCGTCCTATCTGTCGTATCTCTCTCTCTCTCTCTTTCTCTTTCCCCTCTCTCTCTCTTTCTCCTCGCACTCTCTCTTCTTCTTTTTTCCCGGCATTCGACCCCCTCTCGTCACCGGGAAAATCTTATTTTTTCCGGAAGCCGGCCACTCGGAGGGAAATTCTACTCGGAGGTTTTTCCCGAACGCGAGGAACGTTTTAAAAATGGCACTCTTCCTAATTACGCCGCCGTTCCTTCCCAGTTATCACGGCTCTTTCCGGGAGGAACGCACGGGGGGGGGGCGAGAGCGAGCGCGAAGAGGGGCCCTTCGGTTCAAGCACGGAGGAAGAGGAAGAGGAAGAGGAAGAGGAAGAGGAAGAGGGTGGTGAGTAAGAGAGTTGAGAGTAGGATGGCTGGAATTTATTACGTTCCGGTACGCGGGCGCAGCCGTGGGCACGAGGAAGGGAATGGAGACGAGAGAAGGAGAGAAGGAGAGAGAGAGGGAGAGAGAACGAAAGAGAGAGAGAGAGAGAGAGCGCTGGAGAGTGGGAGAATAAAAATCTCGCCCTGAGGGGGCCAGGGCCACTGTGCGAAAGTCAAAATTAAATGGACGAAGGTGAAGCTCCTGGAAAGGTGATGCGTCAGGAATTGGAGGGAATTAACCGGTGCGAGGCCCGCCGCAAATATTTATAAATCCTGCGCGTTAATCCAACGGAAAAAAATGCGGAAGAATCGTTTGAGGATTACCCCGAGAGTCGTCCGGCGGAGCCGCCTAGAGAGCGTGAGCGCCAAAGTGGAATAAACTCGGCTTGGGTCTGAAGGAAGGACCCGGAGGCTTTCGCCGCCGGGACGGCCTTGGAGAGTGATTTTTTTTTCGACTGCACAGCCACGCCGGAGAATGAGAGACCGTCCCACCAGGGAATGCCGGAGTGCATCGGGCCCATTCGTATCAATATGGAGGGCGTGCGTAGGCGTATGGGCGGGATATGAAATTTTAAAGCCCTGAACTTGAGAAGGGAAGGCGGCCCGCCGAGACTGGCGGATTAGCATAAATAAATAAAACATGCGCCGGCCCGGAGCGGCGAAAGCTTTCGCCTCTGCCAAATCGTTCGCCAGGAATTTTCGGCTAATTATGGAGCCTGGAGGAAAAATCGGAAGGCTGGCTGGCTGCGAGCAGTTTTTCTCCATACCCGGGCGACGTTTCTATTCCGGTACGTGACTGGGGGCCGAGAATACCTATGAGAATTTCGGAAGATTCTCCATCCCCGGCTATGGAATTGATACAGATCGCCGACTTTATGTCCCAGGATCCCCCGTAGAATTAATCACAATACTGGCGCGAAGATAACCCGGAGTGGATAAAGGACCGAGGTGTGCGAAACGATACGTGAGCGATCGTATTGAGATTTATAACTCCCGAATCGATCGTCGCTCCTCATAGCGCTTAAACTTCGCGAGGTATGCATTTTCTTATATAAGAGGACCGTTCAAAAGGGTATCGAGAACTTCGCGTTACGATTCATGTTTCTATAAACACCTGATGGTAAGCGTAATGCATAAGAAAAATCGTACCTCTTCGCTTCCTTTTAAAGGGCAAGCAGGATCAAGCGTGTTCAAATACGAGAGGCTCAACATTATTAGTATAGTGGAACGTGCAAATCAAACAATCGCACTATAAATTAGAATCCATCGAGTTTTGAAGGCGCCAGCCGATTGGATTACAAGCCTTACTTCGTCATACGATTATAGACGATGCGACGATCGTCATTACTATTTCTTTTTACTACATCCAGCCGATAAATCGCCACAATCCAGCGACTTTTCGAAGTTGCACGTAAAACTGCAAACCCAAAGCGCCGCGATAAAAAGAAGAAACTCGAAGTTTACGATCTTCCAGATACGAAGACAGGCCGATATTCCGTGTACGTTCGAGGGTCACCGTGAGCCGCGAGGGAAGCGATGTATCCACAGTCCGCATCGAGCGTGAAGGATCACCGCAAAAATGGAAGCGAGTGCTGCTTTTACAACCGATTAATATTGACGATAAATATTTGGTCAACGCTCCATATAGCGTTCCCGACGAGAAACCGTAGATCCGTTTTTGATACAGCCTTGAGGAAAATGGTGGGCGGTGAGGGAGGGGGGGGGGGTGCGTGCAACGGCTAATTTTGCTCTTTCGCGATAACCGCTCCATTCCTTCCTCGTTATAGAACGTGTCAGTCCCCCCCCCCATCCCCCCCCTCTTGTAGAGCGTACGCGGGTAACTTATCGATCGCCGTTGCCAGGATAAAACTGAAAAACGCGGGGTCGACGCGTAGACGACGACCAGTAGGAAGAGGGAGGGAGGAGGGGGCAGGAGTATTGCGAAATGATTGACGGCCGTAACGAAGACAAATTAAAAAGAAGGACGGATTTATCCGCGCGATCGCGGCGGAAGGGCTTTGACAAATTCCCCGGGAGGTCAGAGACAGGAGGGTGCTGCGAGAGAGGGTTGGAGGAGGGGAGGAGGTTTATTGTAGCGCGCTGGAATGAAAACGTCCGAGCGTGCCGAATCGAAAAACGCAATACGGGTAACTCAGCCACGCGCTCCAGCGAGGCGGGGAGGGGGGAGAGAGGGTCATGACAAAGACGAATTAAAAGAAAGGACAAATTTAGTGGCCAGGGAAAAAGCTTTGACGAGTTTTAACGGCGTGCCGGATGAAAACGTACAGGCGCGCCAAATCCAAAGCGCGCCAAAAGCGTGGCGGATTTATCGGCAATCGTTATGGAAAAAAAAAAAAAAGAAAGCAGGGAAAAACAGGAAAAAAACCGCTTCGATCTATGTAGTGCAGCACGTCCCCAGAATAGGCCGGATGTTATGCAACGGCCGAGTGCGAATGTCCAGGCCGAATAGAAATTTGAGGAGAAAAGAAGGTAGGATTTTGGCACGGCCGATGTAAAAGGGCGTTCGGCCTGCCGGGCGATCCCGCCAAAAAGCTTTCAGGAATTCCTTCGGGCCCCGCGAAATGGGCGAGATCCTTGCAATGGGATTAAAAGGAAACGGTCAAGCTCCGCGTCCTCCGCTGAAAAAACTTATTCCGCCGAGTGCCCAACTCCCGAATGAGGACTAAAATTTGCTTGCCAAGGCACACTCAATTCTCCCGATAATATCGTCGGAGAGTTATCAGCACGTAGAGACCGTATTTGAACGTCCTTCTCGCGGCATTCCTTATCTTTCTAAATCAACAAGAAAATCTACGACACCCCCTAATATCGGGCTAAGGGAACTCTCCTCGCAAGAGCGAATCTCAAACTTCCAGGGGCATTATCGCGCTTATGATTTTAATGCATCCAGAATAAATGAATTCCTCGCTCTCGCGATACCACCCCTACTTCCACCGCGGGCGGTTCTTCCCCGACTGCTTTTTCACCCTGCCTCTAGCCCCCGCCGTCCTCCGGCCAGCAACCGAGGGGAAGGTTCCCGAGGTACGGAAGGACTTTGACAAATTCCCCTGGCCTTTCCAGCGCCGCCGAATGAAAACGTCCGAGAGCGTGCCGGGCCAGAATCGAAAACGCACTCGAGTCGGCCGGGCGCTAGGCAGGTAGAGAAGGAGTTATATCGCTTCCTCGGCCGCGACTCGTTCCCCCAAAGCGACCCCACCTGATGAAGATAAAACGGGATAATTATAGAGCCTATCGGGGATCGTGCCGCGGCTAAATTTCGTCGAGACACGCGAGATCGTCGAAAGCGTACGAGGGGAAGAGGGGAGGGGGGGGGGGCTGGTGGAGGTCGGCAATGGGAGGAAGCGGGGCCTGGGTAAAAAAAAGGCGGAGGGAGGGGGGAGGCCAGGGGGAAGATAGAGTCGACGCGGAAGGAGGGAGGGGAATAGAGTGTAAGGGGGAAAAGTGCGAGAGGAAAAATGAGGGTAGGGTGGGGATGCGGGATGCTATTAATTTTTCATACGAAGCCGGCACATCTGCGTTCGGCCGACCACGCTCCAGAGCCGCGCTAATTATTTCTGGCTCATCCTTCTCTACTTCTCTTTTTGTCCGCGTCCTCCCTGCCGGCTGAATACCGGCTGCCACTGTTCCTTCCTACCGCCGGGGTTACCGGGGATGCAAACGAAGTCCTCGTTTCGCTAAACGCGCAGTGGAGTGTCGCTCTTTGTAACGATAAACGGCGGGCTCGGGTCGAGGGAAATTGACGATCTGTACGATTTCCGCCGATTGTTCCCTCTTAAAGATCTACCATGGCATTCTGTGTTTTGTACAAATGGCCTATCGTTGACTTGGGAACGTTAACACCGGTGCTCGAGAAAATTGAAACGATGATCTTTAAATAGCGAGTAAAGTGTGAATAGAGGTTTCATCGGTATTTTGTGCTGTACATTCAACATTCGGTCTCAATGATTACCTCTGCATTTTTCTACGTGAATTTTCTCCCTTGCACTTTTTTGCACTGTTTTTGTCGCTATAGGAAATCGTTTTAAATCACTCCTCAGGGCTTTCGTTGATCAGCTTACCATCTCGGAAATCACACGAGCACGTTCTTCCAATTTGTGCATGACAATTCGCGCGACCAACGAAACGCAGCCTCCTTCGTTGTCGTTAAACGTCTCCCAAAAGGCGGTATAATTGTCCGCATCCCGGAGACTGCTCGTCGATTCCTCAATCGTGCCTCGAATCCAGACGTACGCCCGTATCCAGGATCGAATTCTCCGAAGCACCGCTAGCCGACAGTCTAATTATTTCTCCTCGATCTTCCTTCCAGGGTGCACCGTTTTACGGCTTCGCGACTGCACCACGACCGGCAAACTCTTATTGGCTAAACGCAGGGCAGTAAGCTCTAATAGCTTTCTCCTGGCCGCTTTGCCTCCCTTCTTCTCGGTCCATCTCGTTCCTTCGCCTCCCCTCGACTTTCCTGGGAAGGAAGGTACTCGAGGAAGTGCGATTTCAGCGCTTTCGAACCACGGCTACCCTCTTCTCCCCTCCTCGTTTACAAGAGGAAGAGAGACGGAGAATGTCCGCATTGGTAGGTGAGACGCTCCTTTTTTTTTTTCCCCCGATGGAAGCGAAATTCCATCCGGCCGATACTGTCCCCGTGCTCTCGCCGTCTTTCGATCCTGGGGCGTTTCGGGGAATGAGCTCGCTGCGATTCGCGGGCAAGGAGCGAGCTACGTCGTCGTCCTCGTTTCCTCTATGAGGGAACATCCGGAAATCGGAAGGGCCACGACATCGTTGTGCCCGGTTTCGAAGAACCGCCGTAGGGTAACCATCCATTCCTAGGAAGGAGGAGCGAATGGATGCGTAATGGGCCGAGCGTTCAGCCGAAAAACGGTACCCAACGAAAGTTTGCGATGGCAATTCGGCTTATCGATCACATTCCGGATCCCCCCGCACATCGAGCATCTTGCGAACGCGAAGGGGATATATATATATA
>JBCFXI010002068.1:0-31612 GCA_038496175.1 Ampulex compressa | reverse complement strand
ACTAGCAATAAGTTATATTCGGCTTTGTAATATTGTATTTGCTCGTTTCTATGAATAATACAATTAAATATGCCAACGTGTATTGTAACAACGATAATTATGCATTTCTGCGGAGTTCGTAAATAGCGCGTATGTCGATCACAGAATCTATAAATTTGGACGAATTGGCACCAGCCGCCTGACACCGCCGCGGTCAGATTCCAACTTCTCCTTACACCCCTTCAGGGGTCGGGGAACAAATTATTGATTCAGTGTGTATATTGAGACGTCGGGAAGGTAAGGGATTAGCGCAGGCGCTCACTGACTACGATACGGCACTATTCGACTAACGCGGGCTCGTTCTTCGGAACTTTTCGATTTATCCACCTGAGGCCTTCAAAGTCAACTTAGAGTTCGCTAGTATCTTCTGTACATCCTTAAGCTCTGTCTCGGAAACCGACTATAAAAATAATCCCATCGATACCGCCTTATTCTGACCTTTGAATCTTTTTCAGCTAATTTTTATGCGCGTTTCGAATATTTATAACGTACTGATTGTATTAAAAACGTTATGTACAACTAAATACACTAAATACCATTCCTGTATCAGATTTCTTTTTGTAACTCATGGCGCCGGGTCCAATTACCAAAAGCTAAGTGACAACTGCTGCTAGAGAAAACCTCAACATATTTTTTTTCTCCTCATTGTTGCACCATCTATTTTTGAACTCGCGTTTTATGTGACTCAGCGTCGTTTGCTTACTGCTTGCCGCGTTGTCGTACGTAGAACCACATGTTCCCCATGTAAACGCCTCCGTAGAAAAGTTCTTACATACTAGGAAATTTTCATTATAACCAAAGTTTTAGAGAATCCTTAGTGGTGAAAACCATGCCATAGGTTTTGGCCGTGAGGTTTGGTAACCCTCGATGACGTATGGATCATCCGATCGTAAGTCAAGCAACGATTGGTCCGCGTATGGTCGGATGACCGTACGTAATTTCTAAGATATTGTGTTTGACATGTCGAGGATGCTGCTGTTACTGCTGCCAATGCTGTTGCCGATGTTGTTGGTGCACTTGTGAAAATAACGTTGATGATAATAAATAGCCTGGGGTGCGATTTATCGCGATGGCAGACCCGGGAGGATGGGCCTCCGTGCAGGATCATGATTTCCCCAATTTTCACTCGAATGACAGCTTCAATTTGAGCGAAGTCACTGGCATCGATGGTACGTTGTTTTTTAAACTTAACGATGCCGGATTCTCCCGATTTCCTACCAGTTTCTTAGTGGTGCCGCGCTGGACGATACCTTGGAGTCTTTTCTCACGGATTACCTCAGCATTTTGCCAAAAATCTTATTCGTAAAATCTCGAGAATTTGTCTGCGATTTCTATTATTACTCGTAACCCTGCTCCTCGATGGACAATGTTCCATTGTGTTTCAATACTCACAGAAGAGTAAATTCAACCATCAAACTTCACAGATCTTCTCACAAACTGTGAAAGTGAACTATTGAAGAACGAGAACCTCTTCAGTGACGAGGCACTGCTGTCTGAACTGGAAGAGCCTATGCCAATGGACAGGGAGGCCTTTAACTTCCTGGATCTTGGCAACAGTGATGAGTTTAAAGACTTTCAGGACTTCAAGGATCCTAACATCCTAAAACCTCCACCCAGCAATGTTGCTATACCTCGGACTGATACGACGATGCGACCAATGGCATGCGTATCTCAGGACACCCCTTTACGAGGTGATGCACACAGAATCTCCGTTGCTCCAGCTCCTGGCCCTACAATGTTTGCATCCAGATATGCTATACCACAGAATGTGAACTTTAACGTACAATCTCCGGTTGTAACTCTGGCACCGGTGACACAGCCTAGGCAGCTCCTATTGCCAGCTAAACTTATTAAATCTGAGTCAGTCGTATACTCTAGAGGGAACCAAGCCATCACCTCCAATACAGTTCCACACCATATACACACATTAGTAAATACTGCCAATGGAACTGTATTGACTACGGGTAAATATTGTTGTTTTATTGATTGATCATAATTGTAACAATACGAATTGTACCAGCATAATGTTTTTCCAGGAATTCCGGTCGTGTTGGATACAGACAAAGTGCAGATCAATCGATTAAATACAAATGCACATGTGGGTGTACCCAAAGTCAAAGAAGTTAAGCGCAGTGCCCACAATGCTATAGAGAGACGTTACAGGACATCGATCAATGATAAAATTATTGAGCTGAAGAACATTATTGTTGGGGTGGATGCCAAGCTGAATAAATCTGCGATTCTGAGGAAAACAATAGATTATATACGGTATGAATATCTCTGAATAAAGCAATTTTTGTATAGCGAGTAGTCAAATGTAACATTATGTTATTGTAGGTTTCTGCAGAACTCCAACGCAAAGCTCAAGGCTGAAAATATGTCCTTGAAAATGGCAGCACAAAGGCAAAACTTGAGAGACCTGTTGGTCTGTGGGGAATTGACCCCTCCACGTTCGGACTCCAGTGAACCATCACTCTCTCCTGCACCTGCACCACTCTCTCCTCCTTCTCCAGCATCGGTAAAGGATGATCCGGATGTCCCCCAGAATCTTCACTCTGCCTCTGGCTCTGCCCATCTAGCTACACCTAATGTTGGAATGAAGGACCACACCCGGCTCACCCTCTGCTGCTTCATCTTCGCTTTTTTGGCATTCAATCCAATGTCTATTATACTCAATAATTTTGGTAAACTACATGCTGACTACTCGATTACTAAACTGGATGGACGCACTATACTAAATTATCAAGGTTCGTTTTCATGTCTTGCATCAATTTTGGTATTTTTACATGGCAAGTTTAATTACATGAATTTTTTTTCTCTTACTGCAGATCAGTCGGAAACTGACACACAGATATGGAGCACCATGCTCCTCTGGCTAACAAACATAACCCTCCTGACAGCTGGCTTGTGCAAACTTCTCCTCTATGGTGATCCTGTTGTTCCAGTGGGTAGTAAGGTATTCCTAGAGGTGCACCGCTGGCGCCGTCAGGCAGAGTTTAACATCTCCAAACAGGAATACAGTCAAGCTTACCAGGATCTCCATCAGTCCCTGCAGTACTTTGGACGATGTCTACCATCCTCTCGTACAGAGACTTTTCTGGCCACTGGCTGGCAGGTTATTCGGCAGGCTCTTCACAAGCTCTGGCTCGGCCGCTGCTTCACGTATTTAAGAAGATGTCTTTCGGAGACATGCGACCGGCAGAGAGCAGAGACTACTGCCATTGAGTTGGCCAAGATTTACCAGCAGATGCTTTGTTTGCACATGTCACAGGGCTCTGGTAGCCCAATGCTATATCTGGCACTCTCAGCAGTTAACTATGCAGAAGCAGCAGCGGACAGCATGCCAAAAGCCCTGCTGGTGGAGATCTATGCAAATCTGGCGCTCTGCTTCAAACAGTTGCCCTTTCCTTTTGTCCACAAGTACTATCTTGGCAGAGCAAAACTTCTCCTTTCTTCTTGCAAGGTACCAATAAAGCTTAAGTGGATCACCACTGATGAAGGTGCCAAGTTCCTAGCGACCCAAAAGTGGAATTATGGCAATTGTTCGGAGGGAGAATTCACATCACATAGCAGCAAGGTGAATCCTCTTTCGTATGCCTCTAGAGCATACAGGGAGTACCTTGTTGGGCAGTGTCTCAGACTTTTAACAGGCACTGCTGGTGAGCTACATGCCTCTTCCGTCATAGAATATGGGAAGGTCATTATGGACTCTGCTGGTGTTGAGCCGTGTTTTCCCTACACCGACGAGGAGGTCATACCCAGTGAGTCCTACTATTTAGATTATACTGTGTTAACATCTTTATCTATGGAATGGGATTACAGAGAATTCTCTTTTGCTCATTTTCCTGCCTCTCTACTGTCTAACATATGTTCCTTAGTGTATATTGTTATAAATAATCATTCTATTACTATCGATAATAATGAGTATAAGTACTACTATTCTTACTGAGTACTGTTTAATACGTATGTTATTTTTAAACTATTATTGGCTTACATTGGTAAATGTTTTCCGAAGCAAGAAATATGACTGTGTAAAGAATGCCAGTGAATAAAGTGATAATATACACAACCTGTTTGAACTAATCGTGTTTTGTTTAGGCTGTGAGGACAAGATTGGTTTCTGGTGGGGGGCAGTAATGTGCGCTACAGCATACTGGAGGCTTGGAGAGGAGGACGCAACTATCTGGAACATTGTGGAAGCTAAGTTTCCCTATGAGAAGAACTTTCAGCCGAACAATATCAGCAACGTGCATAGTCCGCTGCCCTACGTAGTACTCAATGTTCTTCAGGCAGCCAAAAGTAACACAAAACTGATTTCGATGCATCACATTGATCAGGCAGGAAGCCTCCTGGAGCAGTCTATGGTGTACTATCATTGCAAGCAGCAATCATCACAGAATGTGATGGTAAGTACCTATAGGAGATATAATTACACTCCTTCTACTCTGGTTCTAACCATATAAACGCTCTCATTGTTGTTTACCTGTTACATGCGTGCATTGTAGTTGCATTGCATGACATATAACTGTGCAATACTTCTACAGTGCAACTCCTGTGGCAGGCCTCAGTGCTACAGTAATAAAATTGGATTCATGCAGAAACATAGTAGATCTATGAATGTAGATGCCTAGATTCTCATTCTTGTCCAATGAGTCTTCTTGCGATATTTTCTAGCTAATGCAGCTCTGGATTTGCGACTGGCTACTGGAGATGCGTACCAGTTTGTGGCAAGAAACGGATTGTGATAACGATCGCCCAGGTGGAAGCATGTCCCTAGGAGGTTTCCAACGTGATTTGGCTTGTCTCAGGCAGCTCTGTCAACATATTCCAGTAAGAACAACCCACTTCATTATTTTTCATTGTCCTCGTAGTTTTTTACGTTCATTATCATCCACTATTCTGGTTTTTAATATTGAAGATGTTGAATAGATGTCGTTATAGGAAAATGTGTCATGTCATAAGATTGCATAATTTTTTTGGAGTTACAATTTTCAAGTAGTACAAATATTGTGGCAGCGTATTGCATGACATTAGTAACATGAAGAAAGCCATTGATAGATAATACAATTTATAAAACATTTTATGAAATGGAAAGTTTAATTGCTGATAAAGTTATTTCAATTAGCTATTTACAATATTTCGTAAAAAAAAATTGCCTGTTTAATGTATTCAGGGTTACAGATTGAAAATTTAATATGTTACAAGGTTGAAATCTGCTAAAATTATGCTTGGTTCATTCATTTCTCCAATTTTTGATAGCATGCCGTTGTCTGGTGAAATATTAAGCGATGTAAATTTAGATTTATTAGTTTATACTGCTACTGAGTGATTGAAGTTTAAACGTCCAACGTTGATCTTATTTAATTTACGTCAAGCAGTTATAAGTATAACATTTTTGAAAAGAATATAACATTTTCTAAATTAGGCACTGATAGGCTAACATTTTCTAAATTCTGCACACATTGATAGGTTTGTTCATGACCTTTTATCCTATTCATTTATCGTAAGTCTTGGAAATACGTTCTATTTATCGATAAATTTTGAAAAAGCATATTTAATATTTTCTGATAATCATGAGAATTGAGATACCTGTATACATTTTTTTTTAATCAAATGTTTACTCCTTTTGTGCAGTCTATCCTAGGTAGAGTGTTCGTATATGAGGCAACTGCTAGGATAATGGCAGGCGCCACTCCGGTAAAAACACAAATCCTCTTGGAACGCAGTCTACATCACAGAAACTCACGGTCCTCGATAATTTGTGGCAAGGATCGGTCGCAAGAACAGTATAGTGGTGAAAGGGAGCACGCTGTGGCACTCTGTCTGGCATGCAGGCATCTGCCAGCTTTGCTGCTCACCTCGCCCGGAGAACGAGCAGGAATGCTTGTGGAAGCTGCCAAAACTCTTGAGAGAATTGGAGACAAGAAAAGGCTCCAAGAATGTTACAAGCTTATGCGACAATTAGGCTCTGCAATCTCTGCAAATTAACCCTTTGGTCACTCACTCTCCTTCCATGCTTCCTCGACTCCTTGAGACCACTTCACTTAACTTCGTTTTTAAGTAACTTTTCTTTGAGTTATAATTACCTAGATGACTAACTGTACAACTTTATTGTAAATATGCACTCTAAACATATGTAGTTAATTTATAAATGCCTTTTGTAACCAAATGGATCTGCTTCACTGCGTTGTTTTCCTTCATACTGTTTTAAATATTACTCTTTGAGAGAAACACAAATGTGTTTATTTCCTCATCACACTTGGGCCCTTTTTATAGTACATTCTCAAGACAGAACGATTTTGTAACATTGATTGAAAGAATTAAATCAGGTAGATGTGTGACTTTTTAAGGCTGTGAAATGATTCCTTTTAGCGCTATAGCATGGTTCTTGTCAAAGCTGCAATTTATTTTACATTGGTACAATTGGTCAAACAGTTAATGTTACAAAATCTTTATACATAATAACTTTGATGCAAGTTTCGTATGAAAGAACATCTTTTCAATTTTAAAAGATAATCCATTCTTTTCTCGACCTTTTATACGAGCAATAAATTATATTAAATTCTATAATGTTGTGTTTACACGTTTTTATGAATAATACAATTAAACATGTCAATGTGATTACAATAATCATAACTATACGTTTTTGCGCAGTTTGTAAATAATGCGCGTGTCAATCATAAAGTCTATAAATATGAACCAATGTGTCCATGCCACCTGCCAGCGCTATTGTTATATTCCGAATTCACCTTGCAGCTCTTAAAGGTCCTGAAACAAATGATTGATTCCTTGTATATGAGAGTTTATTCTATATGCCGTTGTGATCACTGTTTCCCCGTTATTTGATATTGACGGAATCTGCCAGTGTTTCGAGCGTGTTGTTAACAAAGTTTCTTCATAGATGCCGTTACCGCCCACGTATTACATGACAATGAGTGTCGAGTGATTCGAGAGAGTTATTCCTGCACGGTTCATGCTCACGTAGCGTCATGTTAACCGTGCTTAGAACATTGTTGTTCTTCGCGCACTTTTTCTACGGTCTGTGCATGCTTTTCTGGAAATACTTTCTCATTGTCCAGCGTAAATTCATCGAGATTTGGAACGGCCGAAATATCAGGGTTGAAGTTGGGACACTTGTGCAATGTGCTGTCAAGAGAAAAAAGCTGCCGCGGCACCTAATTATTGTGTTTGGTCAAAAAGACGATGACTCGATCGCCGATTGTGTCAAGATCGTCAGTTGGTGTGTTACACTCAGCATTCCTTATGTCAGTTTTTTTGACGGTAATGGTAAGTCAATTTTTTAATTATAATATTCTTGAAGAAACGACGACGTTGCGAATAGTTTGGGATATAAGTTAATGATAATGCTAAAAGACGAAAGCTCAAAGCAACGGCTAGGCACGGCATTATCACACTATTCATATTTTTTTCTGCATGACATTAGTCTTATCATTTTCCGTGCTAAACTGATACAGTGCGCCGATAAACAAAGTTCTTACATGAAACCCAGGAATATGCATAGTTTTTTGTCATAGGTACTGTGATGGAGAACAGAAACACGATTGAGAGCGAATTTGCAAAGCAGAGGCCAAGTTTAGTAAATCGTGTTGACTGGAGCGAGCCTAGCGTCTCAATCTTAAAAAATGGCATTACTGGTAAAATTTTTTTGCTAATATCCAATCTAAATAAATGTTTGTGTGTATTAGTTTTGTTGGAAAAAAAAAATATATATATATATATAGAATAATGTCATCCCACTGCCGGGAGTAACCTTAAAATACAACTACAGAGTCCAAACTGAGAACTAGAGTGTCTTTGCTGTCTTATACCAGCGGAAGTAAAGGGGAAATAGTCGAGTCAACAAGACATTTGGCAAAAGCCATAACCGCTGGGAGCATCAGAGCTGAAGAAATAAATGACGACTTATTAGATGAGAGATTTCGGCAAAGGGGCCTTTATGAGCCAGATCTTGTGCTGATATACGGTCGAGCTTGCTCTACCTATGGGCTCTTGCCTTGGCATACACGGACGACTGCATTTTTGTAAGAATTCACCTCCCGATCTTGTCCTTCCTGTTTCCAGGCTGGTTACATGTCACTCAACTATTCATCTCCCTTTCCAGTATGCTGCCTTCGCAAGGCAGTTTATCAGTGGTGGAGTTTACACGGTTACTGGAGAGGTTCAGTAGATGCGAACAACGGTACGGTAAATGATGAAAGAGCCAAGAACATCTCCATCAGCAACACAGCTATAAGAAAAGAATTTAAGAAGGGTTGTAAAGCAAAAGTAAAGGTGTACAGGACGTCTTGTACACCCCCTCTCTTTCTTTTTTTCTCCATTAAACCACGGAAACCTTGCGCAGAAATTAAGTGCCCAGAATTTAAAAATAAACTGTTGTTTCTTCATGTTGAACCCATGATGTACTTTTTCGAGTTTTTCCCGTTAAAACGATCCCATACAATTTATTGAATTACACATTCACATTTATTTTTCCGTACAAATTGAAATATAGATGTGGACGACGAGACGAGGTTAGTCATTCACGATGTGTGGAAGTTTCGGGCTTGGACCGGTGGAGACTGGGGTAGAAAAAGTAAGTGTATGATCTTCGAGGCGCGTGTGAGTAATTTCAGCGTGTCCAATGGTGGTGTGTAGCAATCTTTAAGTTGATTACATCGTTTCTCTACGCGACTCAAATGTTCGTAGTTCTGCTGAGAGTAACGACGTTCAAGAAACGGCATTGTCCAACTTTGTTGGGCAGCAAACAATCATTCGTTACTATACTGTCGGAATAGCCTACGTGAAGAATAAGATCGTCCTCCTTCGCTCATCGTTCACACCCGGTCTCCTGAGCTTTGGTAAGGGTACACCAAGAGGGCGCCCTCCAATGAGCGAGGATTCGGCAGGCCCTCATCAGGGAAAAGGGTGGGATTTGAGCGGTCCAGCGGAAGGACTAAGGATCACCGGGAAAGAAGTGAAGACGGACGAAGCAACGCCACAAAAGGGTGCTGCACATGCGCACGATGCACTATTTTCACGCATCTTGTCACTTTTGGCTCCTTAGTTGCGACAGCTTCATAGCCGAGCCCTTCGTTAATAAGCGTGTCGCGTGCGAGCGAACTTTGTGGTACAGAATCTACGAACGTTATAATACCGCGAGGTTCGGCCTTGGTCGCGGTAAACGAACGTTAATTTCAATATAAAACGATACGCGCTAGAATAAAAATGTGCAGAGTCGTCGCAGGTTCCGCTCGTGTTGAGGCCTCCGAACAGCACCGGGCCCCCCGAGCGACTCCTTTGGAATCTGAGCAAATTTCTCTTGGCAAGTCAAAACGGCCGACATTCTTCAAAGCGTCTTAGCTTTCTCCAACAAGTCGTCGATGAATTTCTGTAACACCAGCGATTAGAGTGACCAAACAAATAATAACAGGTCTACTCTTTCCAATACTTACATTCACATCGTGCAGAGGCTTTTTTGTGTCTACCAACAGTTCCTACAAGTTGAATGCAAACTTTGTTAACATTACATCTCTTTTCTCCCCTTTATAAAGAATCCTTACTTGCAAAAATCTCCGTCTATGATCATCACTGTCCATATCAAGCAATTCATCAATGTCTACTTCCACTTCTCGGCTTTTACCAGCATCATTCTAAAAATGAATGATAATCAAAGATCTTTGTGCAAAGGCACTGAGGCAAGGGCCTTGCATGCACCAATGCACGCTAAGATACAATAAAACATACTGTGGATTCATACAACTTTTGTAGCTCATCAAACAGCCACATTTCTACCGCAAGTCTTTTGCGAATGAGAGACATCTGATGAGATCCATATTTGGCGGTCAAAAACTTCTCCCTGCGCTCCTTTACCTCACCCTTTTCTGTGAAGGCCACGTGCAGATTCGAACGTGCTGGACTGCGTTCTGCGGTAAGAACGCCTCCACCTTCCATCGCGGCAGACCTTGTTCTATACTTGGGCTGTTTCACACAAACGAAGGAAGATATAGAGCATGTACCACTAGCAAAAGGTAAGGCGAGGAATGATACAGCTACTTGAATTGCAGAACGACTGTTCAACAGACCTTTATCATTACTAGTATAGACATATGGCTCATGCCAGGTACAACTAATTTCGAAACGTACGTTAAAATGCCGCTACAAGGGCACAAGATACTACCCCCACCCTCCTTTCTTTTTGTATCTCTCACGCATACACTTACGAGCGCACTCACACACACGCACACACTCCAGTGATCTGAAGACCTGGCTGCGCAACCCAAGTATGAAATAAAATTGAAAATTCGTGTGAAAGCTTAAAATCCCTTGAGATTCCTGAACAGTCTTCTTTCTGCGAGGTAAAACGTCGTTCATCTAAACGGGATGAAGGTCTTATCCTCGTTGGCGATGTATCCGTATGCCAAATTTTGACAGAGTGGAAGAAGCATTTATACATATTATTTTACGTAAGACTCACCGTTTGGTCTACCTTCTCACGGTCTACAATAATGCAGCGATATCGTCGCGACGATGGGATCCATAACAATAACAAAACTACTTGAAGCTAGCCGAAACCGACGCCGCGTCGTCGTTTGTAGCGCTTCCAACCTTTAGACTTTGCGCTGTCGAGGAGCGCGGGGTATTCAGCAACTTTTCGTGATACACAAGGAATCAACATCTGTTTAGAGAATCTCTCAAGGGATACAAGAACTTCGAATTATATCACTGAAAAGCAGTAATTAATAATCAGTCCTCGCGCAACTACTTGATTTAATCTTTTCAAATAATTAGTGTAACAAAATCATTATACGTAATAACTTTAAGGGTCCGCAGAAATGAGTTTATTGGCAGCCCTGATTTGTCTCGCTGAGTTTGGGGGCCTCTTGCGGAGAATCGTAGAAGTTTCGGAGAGAAAAAGACGAATTGACGCGACAAGAGCGTGTGGGACAGGAATCAGAGATACAAAGAATCGGTGCTAGAGTTTCCCGCTCGTTACATGTATTTAGCGAAAACACTATATCTCTTCGCGATTTTTACTTTAACAGATGCATCATATTTCAGAGTACAAGATAGCGCTGGCCGATTTTGCAATTTTGTTGAAACTTCATTGGGAAATTAAAGTGCACGTTTTATAAGAGAATTATTTTGTTTTACCACTTTTTCAGAAAAGCTCAGCGCTAACTTCTTGTCCGAATTTTTTTAAATATAAATATCACAATCATTTATTCGGAATTGAGGAAGCGTACCTCCCAATGGATTTATGAAAAATCAAGTAAAATCGGGGCCTTTACCGGAGAATATCTGAAATACGGGCAGGACTACATCCATATTCTTTGCACACTATACTTAGAGTGCAGAAAAAAAATGTTGTTTTAATACATCCGTGAGAGGAAAGCATAATAATTGTGATATTTATATTCGAAAGAACTATGCTGAGATGGCCCAATAATTCATCTTCGAAAAATCGCCAAACAAAAATTTTCATTCATTTCAATCGTCTACAAAAACATACTTTCATTTTTTGTAAAGTTTTCACGGCCAAATTGGAACATCGGGCCACTCAACGTTATGTGTAATTGTACATAGAATATTTGTAATGAAAAATTTGATGAACATATTGCAACTTTCTTTCAAACTCCTTTGTGAAAAATTCTGCTGAATCCGAACTGTTTGAATACCATTATGGTTGCGCGATTTCGCCTTAGTAATGTTACCCCTGTTCTGTCGACGCAGTTTGAAATGCTTTTCAGCTTGTTCGAATAGCAGGTAGTATAAAAACGACGTCGATGATTCGAGTCCATACAGTTATATGTTTTTTATTTTTTTGTTTATCGGATTTGTAAAAATTAGATTCTTTATAGTATTTATGAATCTAATATTTTTACGAATGATAATGATATAACGCTATAGATCAAGTAAACGTTGAAAGCGTCACCGACTTTGCCGGCATCACCCGACGAGACGTTTGGTTACAAAGTATGCTACTTATCTCATTGTTCAAGTTCGCCTGAATGCAACACTGTATTTGGACAATTACAAAGGCGAGCATGCTATTCATCGAAAAATATCAGCGGGAATGCCACGGGATTCGGAATCAAACAAAAGACAAATATTGGTAACCTGCTCCGCAATAATTAACTTCTGTGTTCGAATTAAATGTATTTTTCAAATTCAGAAGTTCACAAAGTATTTTTCGTTATTGTAAACGTGATGGAAGATGGACAATAACAAAAAAAATTGTACGTGTTTTTTTTTAACACAGGTGGTGTTTTATACATATCTTCTTATGTCTTTGGTATTTATTTTTTCAAAATTACCGCAAAGAAAAATCATTTCAATTCAATTTAATCGATATCATTCTTTTTAATATATGGGTGATTAAGAATTGAAATATATATGGATATAGATTATTCGACCCTTCAAGGAGAGCAAGGAGAAGCTCGAATGCAATCGTGGAGGTGCCAAGTGACAGGGACTGGCTGGACCTGGTTTACCGACTCTACACTCGACATACGCGCTGTTTACAAACTCCGCAGAAATGTATAATTATCGTTGTTACAATACACATTGACATTTTTAATTGTATTATTCATAGAAACGTGCAAATACAGTATTACAGAGTCTAATATAAGTTATTGCTAGTCCAAGAAGGTGAGAAAAGAACGAACTACCTTTTTGAATTGAAAAATGTCTTTTAAGAAGAAAATTTTGCATCAGAATTATTACATGTAACATATACAAAATAAATTGTAGTTCAGTCAAGAACCGTATCATAACTCTGAAAAGAATCATTTTACAACTCTGAAAAAGTGCATTATAGCTCTAAAAAAAAACAATTAATGATCAGTCCCCGCACAACTACTTGATTTAATCCTTTTAATCGATAAATGTTACCAAATCGTTATCTGTAATAATATTGATGCAAAAGTTCCTACGTGAAGGACATTTTCCCAATTTAAAAAGACAATTCGCTTTTTTCCCACCTTCTTGGACTAGCAATAAGTTATATTAGGCTGTATAATATTGTATTTGCACGAATCTATGAATAATACAATTAAATATGTTAATGTGTATTGTATAACCATAATTATACATTTCTGCGCAGTTTGTAAATAGCGCGCGTGTCGATCACAGAGTCTATACATCTGGACCAATTGGCACCGCCTGACACCGCCACGGTCGCATTCCAGCTTCTCCTTGCCCCCCTGCAGGGGTCGCGGAACAAATTATTGATTCGGTCTGTAATATCCGCGCTTATCGTTCACTACGCTGACCCGTGTGGCAAAATCTATCGAGGCAAGGAAGCCCAACAGGGAATGCTTGGACTTAGCTTTCATCGGAAATGTCGCAAGGCATCGTCGCAAATAAAGCAAAACATATGGTGTGCGGATGAGAGATATTAAGAGCGAGAGAGGCGCTACAACAGCGAGCGAAATACAAGGACACTTCGGAAAGGTGGGGGATTAGCACGGACGCTCATTGACGGCACTATTCGGCTAGCGTGGGCTCGTTTTCTGGAGCTTCTCGATTTCTCCACCTGAGGCCCTCAAAGTCAAATCGGAGTTCGCTAATGCTTCCTGCGCCCCCTTAAATGTAACTCCACGGATATAAAAGGTATATATGGCATATATATGGCCAATTGCGGTTATATTGGAATTTGATTTGAGATGAATTGCAATGCTACGCAAAGAAACAGTAGGCCGCTACTTAAAAAAGTGCATTCCTCTTTATAACTGGTGAATTATCGCCATTGGAATGTTAATTTTATTGGCAAAACATCGGTTATCCAAGACGTTTTAACTTTTATTCCACGAATTTTCCTGTGTTATTAACGTGCAAGACAGGAGCACAAGTGGTCAATAAAATACAAATCGCTGCACGGTCTTCTACATATAGGGTATAACAAACCACAATCAAGTGCACAAGTAAATTAACTTTGATTGATTGTACGTTGAAATCTTTGTAGTACTACATGAAGCTGGGCTATTTGAAGCATATTGGTGATATGATACTGTCGTCTCGACCTGTAAGTGTATTAGTGTTCAAATCGTGAAAGGTAATGTTTTCTGGGACTAAGTCCCATTACTTTGCGAAGGAAATTTAGAGAGGATCAGAGAGTTGCCATTCGCTAACATTAAAATGGAGGCTGTAATGCATAACTTGAATGGTTGGGATTTACCAGAGAACCCATTAGCGCCATTGACCAAACAACAGAAAGACTTGTTGTCAAAGTTAGAGGAAGAGCTGCACATAGGTTCGTTGAGTGATTGGGAGATTGTGCAAGAGACCAAGCTAAAAGCCAGTACTCGCATCGAGTACCATCGACAATTACATGATTTGTATGGCTCTATTGAACAGAAACAATGTACTAATAGGGATGCAAAGTATGCATTATACCTTTCAGAGTTGCAAATGCGACGAGCAGAGTGTCAAGAACTGTGTTTGCTATTGGAGGAAGTATTGGAAGATTTCTTGGCTCTGTACAAATTATATACAGAAGTCTCAGAAAAGACTATATCTTTACATGCTGCCAGCGAACAGATGATAGCTGACCAGCTTAGACTACATACATCAGTAGATAATATAGACAAGTATGTTCGGTACTTCCGGGAAACAGATGTGATGGCAGAGAGGCTAGATGCTCCAAGCTTGACTGTAGGTGGAGATTTTTTCTTCGCTCTTTTGGATCGTGTTGATTTCAACATAGATTTTATGCAAGCAAATTCCACATACAAGGAAAGTGGAACATATTTGGCCAGATACAAACATTGCCGTTCGAGGGCTATAGCTATGATTCAAAATTATGTGTTTGATCTCTTTTCCAAGACTACAGAAAGCATTCTGAAACTGAAGGATGCTGATGAAGATGGAGATAACATGGATGCAGCTTTAGCTTTATTTTATGGTAGATTTCAGACTGTTCTTGCAAAAGCAAAGCCTGTGATCGAACAAGTAGAGGCCAAGTCCTACAAGAGGCAGGAGTACGATTCACTTTTGAGTGAATGCCACCAATATTACTGGAGCCTCAGAGGGCAAGTGCTAGGCTCCAGCATAAACAAATCCCTGATATCAGTTAGGGAGAAGTATAATGGGGATCATTGTAGTCTTGTGCGACACTCTTGCGCCCTTCTCCTGCATGCCTCAATAGATGAACACAAACTTTTTTACGAATTTTTCTCCAAACCATCTGGAGGCTTGATATCTTACTTGGAAAATCTTTGCACGGCTCTGTATGATGCACTGAGGCCTTTTGTGATACACATAAATCATTTGGAGACCTTGGCTGAGATTTGTTGCATCTTACGAATTGAGATGCTGGATGAACATGTACAAAACAACTTTGAGCCCCTGCAAGGCTTTGGAAATGTGTGTTTGCAACTATTGCACGATGTTCAAGAGAGGCTGGTTTTCAGAACGCACCTATATCTCAGATCAGATATCTTAAACTACAAACCATCTCCCGGCGATTTGGCTTATCCAGAGAAGTTAAAGATGATGGAAGATATAGCGGAGTCAATCAGGGAGGAAACGCGGCGCGATAAGATGAAAAGGATCTCTGTCTCCACAATAGATACCAGTATGGAGCCAGTTTCTCGCAATCATATAGCTGTCGACTCAATTTATCAGAAAACACGGTTAGGTAACTCTCCTGCGGATATGCATGGTATGTGGTATCCTACTGTGCGTAGAACATTGGTCTGTCTGTCCAGATTATATCGTTGTCTCGATAGGTCTGTTTTCCAATCTCTCAGCCAAGAGGCGATTTCGCTGTGTGTGCAAAGTATTGAAAGTGCTAAGCACGAAATCGAAAGCAGAACATCGCTGTTGGATGCAGAGCTCTTTCAGATCAAACACCTGTTGATATTAAGAGAACAGATAGCTCCCTTTCAGGTAGACTTTACCATAAAGGAATACAGCTTGGACTTTTCCAAGGTCAAAACAGCAGCCTTTGGTCTTTTAGAGAAAAGCTCTAGACTCTTTGCCCTCTCCAACAATGCTCTTCTGGAGTTTTTGCTGGAAGGAGCTCCACAGATGCGGGAACAGCTTGTTGATTCGAGAAAGAATGTAGATGCAAAACTCAAGTTCTCTTGCCAAAGACTCATCAGACATGCAACATGGTTGTTGGTGCGGCCAGTTTTGAACTTATTGGAAATGGAGGAATGGGCACCAGGCCAGAAGCTCGGAGATGTGCAACAAGTTGCCTCGGCAATAAGTGAAACTTTGCGCACAATCAAGTTCAAGTGTCCTGAGATTCAACGAGCAATGCAGCTCTATTTGTCCAATAAAGAGACAGAGTTTATTTTGTTCAGACCTGTGAAAAACAATGCATGCGCCGTCTTCACACAGTTGCATCAAATTTTGGGGAAGCATTACGAACAAATGGAGTTGCAGTTGATTGCGTGCCCGTTGCCGGAACAAATTTCTGTAATGCTAAGCTCTTCTAGTTTAACTCAAGGAAAGGGCCAAAGTGGCGTTGTTGAACCTTAGAAAAGCAGCGGATGTCGCGATGTATATTGCACTTCTAGCAAGATTGTTGGTATCATTAGTCTTGTACATGGCTTTCAGGAAATCAATAAAGATGTTATGTAAAAAATTTCGCAGGAAGTAAAAGGTAGAATTCTTCGGTATATTTAGCATGAGATGGGATTTACGAGCTCGTTATCCTGTAAGCGGTTTAGGATAACCTTACGTGACTTGATGGTATGGTTAACAAGGTTGGGTGTAGGATAATAGGAAGCGTTGAATGTGTCGTCCAGGGGGTGCTAATTGAACGAGATGCATTTCCCTAGCAAATATCACCGTTCTCTCTTTCTCTCTCTCTCTTTCTCTTTTGCGTTCAGAATCATTCGAGGAGGTGTGTCGAACACTCCTGTCAAAAGTTGTATTTGAGAGTAGTATTGGACAGTGGTGGGTAAAACGACGATGGAAGACCGTTGAAGGGTGTGGAGGAAGCGACAAACAACAGTGCGGAACCTCCAAACAGGGGAATAAACGGTGTTGCGCAACGCGTTGTATAGAAGCGCCGCCAAGCGGCCAGCCGTCATATCGATGAAGGACCTATCGAATGAAGTGATGGAGCTCCAGTCGGCCCATTGGCCGGTAACCATTGGCTAGCGCCTACATACACTTTCTGAGACCCTCGAAAAATCAGTGCAAACCTCCATTTGTGTTCTAACGTGGACCCCGGGCTGGTACAGGCCCACGATAGCCTTTAGAAACTCCGTGCCAAGCAATGGAGGTGCATTTTCGATAAGATTATCGTGCCCGTACGCAATGTGTTGATCGAATGTGTGAAAAGTGCTATCTACCGTGTAACTGTCGTGAGACTTTTCGCAATCGAAGAACTATAATACACATCTTGTTGTAGGTGAGTATCTTTTGCTATGGATTCGATGTCGCTCCATTTTTTTCCGTGATAAATATAACTTATACGTGTGTGTACAAGAGCAGGAGTGCGTCTGTGGCTCGTTGTGCGCGCGCGACTATGCGTGTGCATACGTGTGCTCCCAGGAGCCTGTGTGTGCGCGCGCGAGTAGGCGCGAGCAAGTATGCGCACGCGCTAACTACGGATAATAATGTGCGTATCATACACGTATATATGCTCGCCGTGTCACAAGAACAAACACATACAGGCAATCGTACAATCACGCACATTGCTAAAAAAAACTATGCATAATATGCGTTTACACAGGCATCCACGAACGTGTATACACATGATCGTGCGAAATATGCCATGGAATTTCTACGTATTTTTTCATGTTAAATCCGTGACGCTCTCATATTCTCCTCCAGTCTGCCACGAAATCGATAGGCACAACTGCCAAGATAGCTTGGTAGTTCCATATTGTAATAACCAATTATTTCGCTAGTGCCGATTCCAATGTTTACCTTTTTTCGCATTATGAACACCGTACAATTCTTCTCAACGATGCGTAGCTAAACTTTGCCAGATGTTTTATTTCGTGCTCGTTTGTATTCACTGTTATGTATGGAAAAATGGCGGAATTATAGTCCGGTATAGCTTCACATAGGTTATACCGAGGATAAATATCCGATCGAAAGGGCAAAGATGCTGGAAAGGCATGGAGAGGAAGGGATCGTGCACCATGAACTATATACAGTACATAGCTTGGCAACAAGAGACCGGCCAGTTGCGGGGCAAGGTCGACCCTCTCCCCTATTTTATCTCCGGCGTATATTTATTACGAAATTCTATACGCAGCGTTGAAGAGGATTGTCATTTATAGTTAAAATATTATTGTCCCTCCTCTCTCCTTCCTCTACGTTAAGTTGATCGTTGCTATAGATTGTTGAGAAAGAATACGAGTTGGGTACATTTGTGCTGCGTATCTGGATGTCCAGCATCGCAGTGTATCTAACAACGGGGTCGATTGCGTGATACACCCAGTATAAAGTCGTAAAGACTCTAGCGAAGAGCGAGACGTAGTTTCTGGTTACGAAGGAGAAAAAGAGAAACATAGTCGGCCGTTAAGCGAAACAGCGACGGCGCGGGGTGTAGGGAGGGCTCGCCACCTAGCGCATGGAGGGGCCGACGTGCGCCAGAGAGAACAGCGCGTGCTGAGGTCGCAACGCACACATTCTTACACCACGTATTTCTCTCTCTCTGTCTCCCCACCCACCCTCCCTCTGCCCCTCCTCTTCCTCCCTCCCTCTCAACGCGTCCACCTAACGGATCAATAATTTCCATCATCGCTCCGAAAGCTATTCTACTGCACGTTCGCGTGATTCTCCCCGAGTCCGATTCCGTAGCAGAATATTCTTTAGAGCATCGATTCAAACGGTTTTATCAATAATACATTTAATTAAGATGCTTTTGCCATTACTCGAAATCCGGAAAAATGCCTTGGCGTACGTTCTAGTCATAGTATACCGTTGATTAGGCACGCGTCAACAGCGACATGGAGTGTGTTGTAAATTCTCTGTGCTGATAGCTGCGCATGTTTTCTACGAAAGTGTTTCTTTTTTGTAAATTACATTTCTTCTAGAAGGCCAGAGACACGTAGTCTCCAATAGCGCTACTGCCGCTCTCTCGTGGAGAACTGGCCAACTCGGGGAGACAGCGCCAGTATTTCACGGTTCGAGTTCTTGGCCATTTCGGCATATGTAAACCTTATGCGTGGACAATGATTAATCGGTACAAACGCGCTCAGTTCTTGGTCGTTTTGCACGTTGTGATTTGAGCACTGCAGACGTTTTTATTGGTCAATCGTACGTACGAAATAACGAATTGCCAGACATTATTATTATTTTGTCAAGGGGGTAATACGTTAAGTCAGCCATTTGCAAATTTTTTGTTTCTTGGACTTTATTCAATACTGTCGGCGGATAATTTGCAACGGGTTTTCTTGACGGTGCATCCCTGCATGTACGTGAACGCGCCTCTGGTTGCAACGGGATGAATACGCCTCGCGCACGCGGGGAGGATGATTGCGGGTCGGAACGGCCGGTAGCAGAGGACGACTACACTCCGCTTTTCCGTGCGTCCAAACGAAAGAGAACTTCGAGTAGACCGATCCGTTTCTCGGGGCCCGAACCCATGTAAGTCCTAAAGCTTATCTAAAACCCTCGTACTCTCTACCGATTTCGTTTCTTGCGACGCGTGACTGCCTATGCGCTAATCTACTAATGGATTGTCAGTAGGCTCGACGTTGTTATCTAACCTTCCTACATACGGAATAGGTAGGCGGCCGTTTCCGAAGATTCTTGCATTTGGACTTCTCCGCGTTCGGTTATTATTTGCAATGCATATTTGCAATAGGCATCTACGAAATTTCGAAGCTGCATCTGCGGGATATATACATTTGTCTTTCGGAAATAATTCGTATTTTCGACTTTGCTATTCTCTCTTTCTTCTCCACTTGTTTGATTAACTTCTATCGATCTATACCTTCTCCGTTTATTTCTTTTTGGTTTAAGTTTTTCTCAATCGTTTTGCACGGAGTAGCCGCTGCTAACCCCACTCCTGTTGCCTGCTGTCCCGTATCTTCTCTCTCCGCCTGTTCTATGGGGCCGCCCCCCCCCCCCCCCCCCCCCACTCCCCCACTCCCCCTACCAAGAGTACGTAGCACACGACATAGGCACCCGTCGCGCGCATAAGCCCCTTCCCGGCGGGCCGCATAGTGCGACGGTGTAACAGCGTATGTAGCAGCGCGAACGTAGGTGTGGGTCACACAGCGAAAACTATAGGGTGTCTTCTAAAGAGAGGAGGAAAGCAAAAATCGAGTCGAATATGCAAGCAAACATGGCGGAAGTGCGGCAATGTACAGTTTGTACCCGTTAAAATTACCTCGGACACAACCCCTTCTTTACCTTATGCCATCAATCGGGCGGTTAGCTCGCTTGCGCGTATTATTGCTCTTTTGTTTAAATCAAATTTTAGCGTGTTGTACGCCTCAGTACAGAAATGCAAAAACATTGATTGAACCAACAAAGTCAGGATTAAAAGAAAACGCGATAGACTTGTAGTTCAGAGACGTACTCTTGTTTCAGATCTCCACTGGCATGGAGCTAGGAACACGCCGATAGTGATAGTCTACAAGGTAAGCGTGTCAGCTTGCCAAGTACCTTCTACTAAAAGACAATGGTAGTTTACTCCAATATGGAATCGTATTTTTACGAATGTTTTGCACATAGATCTTGGTTTCTATGCATTGCCTGCCAAAGAAGAACTGAGCCCAATGTTTCCACACAATTCTAGTTCACATGAGATTTCTACAGTAACAAATGCCTTCGTACAAAATTCCATGGTGGGTTGTATATGGTTGGTAAATTAATCTGTTTAGGCAGACATACAGACAGCTAAGAATGGGAACTAAACTTGGTAATAATTTTCAGGGGGATGTAGTAGTATTAGGGAAAAGCAGTCTGATTAGAATGGGGGAGGGAAAAGGAACAGAGCACGTTAGGTACTGTGATATCAAATCCATAAACAACAACATGATGGCAGCACCTATGAGCCATCCTGAAGCTACCGCAGCCAATGACTTTTCAACCGTCCTGTCGAGAAAATCCGGTGAGTTGCATCTTCCTCTTTTGGTTGATGTATCATACATTCTTTGGGCTCTTTAGTTAAAGGCTCAAAGTAATGAAAAGAGCTGAATAATATTTCTGATGGTCAGCTTGAGGTTTCTTAACCGTAAATTACAAATATGATGGTTGATTAGCCATCTAAGACAGGCGTTAATGGCAGAGCATTTTAATTCCAGGTAGGTTTGACCCTTCCGGCAATCGCTCGGCCCGTCAGTCAGTGGCGCCAGTAACCACAAAAAAGCCGATAACAAATCACTTTCTAATCTACAATAATGAATCTAAAGTAACTAACCGCAACAATGCAGAACATAATCATCACAAGTACAGAAATCCAGCCGCACTCGCGGTAGGGATAATGAGGTTGGGAGCATCAAGAAAAAGAAAAACAAAAACAAGAAAAACACCGGGCTTGCCCGGTTTTCGTCGGCCGGGCAGCTCCGCCAATAACTCTAAGTCTACATCTAAGACGTTAAGTGATAATAAGACTAGCTTTAGTGATCTACGTATTAGGGTACTAAGTATAAGTGTAGATTTATCGAGGGATAGAGGCATGGTCTCGGCTGGGCTACCTAGCCTATTTAGGATATTCAAGTCTGATTGCACCCAGCCGCAGCCTGGTCTCCTTGACTTCGTCGACAATTACTCCTTACTAGGGTCCTGCCTTCATCCGGGCAACAACAATAACTCTAAGGCTAACTCTAGCTTTGTAAGAAATAACAATAATAATAATAGCGATAAGCGTAAAAATAAGAATAAAAATAATACTACTGATAATACTATTGATAACACTAATAATAATAATAATAATAACATTATTATGAATAATAATGATAATAGCTATAGCGATAGTAATAATAATATTAACGATAACTCCAAGTCTGTGATATTGCTCAGCTCAAGCATCAGTGGTATATCGAACGTTCACAATGACACACTCTCGCATTTCTCGAGGCGCGAGCTTGCTCAGAATTTCGCGATCGCCAGTTCTTCCATTACGCTTATCGCTCCCAGAAATGAGCCGACCGACCATATGCCCTGGTCTTGTCTCTTTCTTTCCGCCACGAACTCGTGCGTAAAGAGAAATGACCGTGATGATAACGATGATAACGATGACGATCGCGATGACTGCGACAGTAACGGTGACAGTGATAACATCGAGAACGGCAACAACGACAAGACTATCGACAAGAAGGACAAAGACGAAGAGCAATGTGGAAAAGAGGAGGAGGTAAAGGAGGAGGAGATGAAAGACGAGGACGAAGACGATAATAAGGACAACGATGTCATCGTATTCGAGCTGATGCAGCGTACATGTGTTCCACTATCGATAAAGCGTAAGGGTAATAAAGATAAGGTGGAAAAAGGCGCAAAGACGGAAACCCTGAGCAACCCCGACGTTTTCGTAGGGGGTGCGGGATATTGGGGGAGTGCTTTGCGCCAGGAGAAGACTAGTTCTATAACGACTACTAACGCTAGCACCCTAGGGTCTCAAAGTAATGGTATTAGTTGTACCGAAGCAACAATATTTACTGTTGGTGCTCTTTTATTTCAGGATAACGATAAGTCTAATGAGCCTCTAAACACTTGTCTTGATAAGATATTTAGAAATAATCGCGAATCTAACTCTAGAATTAAGTACGTTAAGCATAAGTCTAGCCTTAAGCCTGGCGAGGAGGAGGCTAGGTCGGCCGTCTACATTCCTATAACGACTACCTGCAAGCCTACGATGACGCTTACACGCCAATCAGCCCAACCAATCGCAGTACCTGCGGCTCGCGCAAGTGTACGCGCGGGCCACTACGAAACGCGACCGGGACGATGCTCGAACATATTTCGACACGACCAAATACGTATTCGGTATGTAATCTTAAGATGCGCGACTCAAGCGCCAGAAGGTTGCTTTGTCATACCGGAGCCTCAACTGGGTCCGGCCAGGAATGAAGGGGAGGAGGAGGAGGAGGAGGAGGAGAAGGAGGTGGAGGAGGACGAGGACGAGGACGAGGACGACGACGACGACGAGGACGAGGACGAGGACGAGGACGACGACGACGACGACGACGAAAAAGACGATGATGAACATATGTATGCATCAGAGCGGTGGAACTGCGGGCATCCTACAAGCAGCCCGGCTGCCTCGTGGTACGACGCTCTGGTAGCTACTATCAAGAAACTGATACTTGCATGCCGAGAACCTGGCAACTCGGATGAATGCAAGAAAAGACTCAGAAGTGCACTAGCTCTACTCTTTGGCCAAGCTCGTGACATCGACGGGATCCCTGAGGGGGACCAGAGGCCCGTTGTCGATTACAAGCGGAGATGGGGCATCGGACTGGCAATGCGTCTGGCTGGTGGCGGAGAGAGTTCCCTGAACAGCGCTGGTGCGGCCAATTGGGGTAGCACTCAGGCAACTACGGCCAATAACAACAACGCCAATCAGTCGGGTTGGGGTGGCAGCCAGAGCAATCCTTCTGGTGGCGCCGGTGGACCGAATAACTGGGGCGGAAGCGGTGTTAACCGATCCGTTGCTGGAAACCCTAATCAAAATCAGGGACAGGGGCCACCCGGTAGCCAAAACACCTCCAGTGAGTACGCTACACTTATTTTTTGAATCTCAACTTGTGTTATGTTTTCATGATTACCACTCCGCTAGTTCTTGCGACTGCACCATCGGTGTTTCCAGGCAACGCAAACAAAGCCAATAACTCGAACCAACAGTCGAACCAACAATCAGGACCACCTACGTCACAATCGAGCGGTGCAGCCCAAGGAAATCAAAATAATAATCAGTGGCCACAGGCTAAATCGAACAATGCTGGTGGTCCAGGGTCTGGTCAGAATTCCTCTGTTCAGGGAAACAACAACAGTGCAGTACAACAGCAGCAGCAGCAACAACAGCAGCAACAGCAACAACCTTCTGGATCTGCGGGTAATAACAATCAAAACAACAACCCCAGCCAAGGCGGCTCAGTTAGTACCGGCAGTACGCCTGCTAGCAATAATCCCTCAACGAAGCAGCAACTGGAGCAACTGAACACCATGAGAGAAGCCCTTTTCAGTCAGGATGGATGGGGCTGTGTAAGTCGCCCTATTTTTCTTCCAGCATGCGCTGTATATATAATTTCTATCCCTGTACCTCGTATGCTCTGATTAAACCCGGTTTTTGGCATGTTTGCAATAGCAACATGTGAATCAGGACACAAACTGGGATGTGCCGAGTACTCCAGAGCCCACCATGACCAAGGATAGTGGCGCTCCTATTTGGAAGCCACCAGTAAATAACGGCACGGACCTATGGGAGGCAAATTTGCGAAACGGAGGCCAACCACCTCCTCAGCAGCAAGCCAAGACTCCATGGGGTCACACACCAGCCACTAACATTGGTGGCACTTGGGGAGAAGACGATGAGACGGCGGACTCTTCTAACATGTGGACGGGCGCTCCAACGCCATCACAGCCTAACGCTGCTCAGTGGACCGGAGCTGCCGGTAACCAAGCCGGTATGTGGGGAGGTAGGCTAGTGAACGCTGGAGATTTACCGATTAGATTAAATTATTCCGGATTTCCTTCACATTGGAGGAAGCGGGTCAAGTTAGATCCTCTTGTCTGGCTCTTTTGTTTCGTTACTTGTCAGCCGCGTATGATCGAGGATGCCTTCCTTGTACGTTGATCTTGTATCCGCTTTCTCCCCAAAGAGGGACACATAGCACGCCTTTCTACGTTTACGCCCTGTTACGCTTCCTCTCGATGCGACGCGACGTCCTTCTGTCGGCCGTCCTCGCCTGTCATAGGTAAACGTTCCGCGTGCTCGACGAAAAGACTCCGGCATTCACAAGGCTTCAGGATGGCTTTTTATCGAGCGGAATTTTTTTCTTTGATTTTGCATATGCCTATGTGAGCGTCTTTACAATTCGATTCTGTGAAAGGGCGGCCGAAACGAGATTCTTTTGTTCCACTCGCGGCGGGGAATGCGACTAGGATTCTCTCTTCGTTCTCTGCCGTGGAGCTTGAGTTTGCAGCTGAGTCGGAAGGAAGGATCGCGCGTCAGAGAGAACTTTATGCAAAATCAATCAATCAATCAAAGGCAAGTAGGCAAGACTGTAGAAACGTTGTTGTTGGTTCACAAACAGGATCTAACTGGGGCGACCCGAGGATCGATCACAGAGATCCGAGAGATCTTCGGTCAGTTGATCCGCGGGATATGAGAGATCCACGGGAGCACCGCATGTCATTGGATCCGAGGGACCACATGAGGGCGATGGATCCGATGGCTAGAGATCCGCGAATGGCCGACATGCGCGGCGATCCAAGAGGTATCTCCGGACGTCTAAATGGTGAGTTGCCTCTCTAGTAGATTTTGTAGTTCTCCCTGTCGAGCGATCTGGTAGACGTGCCGAGCGGGTGTCTCGGTCGATCCCCTGTACCCGCCGGCGTATCGCCGGTAGTTTGACGGGGGGGGGGGGGGCGATCAATTATCTTAGCGGTGAAGTTAAACGAATATGGGCGTGCTCAAGGTGCGAACGCCGAGGCCATGTGGGGCCAACCGCCGGGGCCACCGCACCACCAGATGGGTCATCAACACCCGTCAGGTCCGCCCGCGAAAATGCTGAACCCGTCCAACATGAACCAGTGGGCAGCCCCACCGCCAAAAGACATAATGGCTGGTGGTGGTGGCGGCGGTGGCGTAGGCGGCGGCGGTGGTGGAGGCGGAGGCGGCGGCGGTGGTGGTGGTGGTGGTGGTGGTGGTGGTGGTGGTGGTGGCGGCAAGCCCTCCGGGTGGGAAGAGCCTTCACCCCCTGCCCAGCGAAGAAACGTGCCTAATTACGACGACGGTACGAGCCTCTGGGGTAATCCGGCAGCGAACCAGAGGGCCATGCCCACCAGCAAGGTTTCACACTGGAAGGACTTGTCAACGCCGAACCTGGGACGCGGAGGTAGGGCTCTCCTCGCGAACCCCCCGCCCCCGAGCGCGCGTTCGCCATACGAAAGAGCCGAGGGGTACGCGATCGATGATTGTCGCTGCGCAGGTATGCAGTGCCCACCGGGCATGCCTCAGAGCCGAATGCCGGGCCAGCCCGGCATGAAGCCGGACGTTGGCGGGCCCATGTGGGGCCATTCGGCTGGCGCCCCGACTGGCCGCAACGGCGCTTGGCCCGACGGGCCCCATGACGCGGCCTCCTGGGACGACCCCAAGACAACGGCAAGCTGGAACGAGCCGCAGCTTAACCCTGCTACCTGGGGTGGGCCCACCGGGCACAAGCCTAAGCCCATGGGCCCTACCGGAAACTGGGCCGATGCTGACATGGACCCTGCACCTGGCTGGGGCCACCCAACTAAGCCCACTCTTACCAAGGAAGTCATCTGGAACAGTCGCGAGTTTCGCTACCTCTGCGACTTAGGATACAAGGTGAGACAAGCGAATAGAAAGCGAGAGAAATGGAGATTAAACGGTGTATGCCCCTGTGTTTATCGGACAACGCCGGTACTATGATCGACACTTGTGTTTCTACTCAGAAGGAGGACGTTGAAGTGGCTCTACGGAATCGGGAGATGAACAAGGATGAGGCGCAGGAACTGCTCAGTCAACTACGTCCGCTCGACCAGTGGAGACGCCATGACGCTCACACCGGCTACGATCCGACCAATCAACCCTCCACGGCTCCAGCCTATCCGAGATTCAACCACGTTGGCCAGCATATGTCTTTTCCACCCGTGAGTTTTTTTACCGATTTCTTGTGAACACGAAAGTTTCCCACCGTGACTAATTATTGGACTCTTAATAGGGGGCCGGCGTACCAAGCGGTGCGGCTTCCGGAGGCGTCGGCGGCTCAGTCGCCAGTGCCAGCCTTCTTAAGCTCCAACAGCAACAACAGCAGCAACAGCAACAGCAGCAACAGCAACAGCAACAGCAGGTTGCCTCCGCCGTTCCCCTACAACAACAGCAACAACCGAGCAGCAACGCGCCGCAACCGCCATTTAATCAGGTAATATCTTACTCGGTCAGTTTTAATAGACGAACAAGCTGTTGCTGTCACTAAATTCTGTCGAGGCATCGACACACACAAGCACGCGCGCATATATATGTTCTTACCCGCAGTTTTCCTCGCAGGCCTCGCGAGTGCCACCAACTCAGCCGACTACGCAACAGTTGCGCATGCTCGTTCAACAGATCCAGCTAGCAGTTCAGGAGGGGTATCTGAATCACCAGATTTTAAATCAGCCCCTGGCCCCGCAAACGCTGATATTGCTCAATCAGCTTTTGCAGCAGATCAAGGTCCTCCAACAGCTACACCAGCAACACTCGGTTCAGAGTGCGATGAAGGGCAATAGTCAGTCCGTGCTACAAATTAGCGTACAAATAACCAAGACAAAACAGCAGATTGCCAATCTACAGAACCAGATCGCCATTCAACAGGCGACATACATGAAGCAGCAGCAACAGCAACAGCAACAGCAGCAGCAGCAGCAGCAACACCCTACTGCTCCATCTCAGGCCTCCGAGTATTACAAGACGTCTGTTCATGATCCGATGTCTGCGTTGCAAAACAGCTTCACGGATCTAACAATGAACAAGGAACCACCAGTGGTGAGTGGCCAGCGTCATAACGGTCGATACCGAGAGCACGGAGTAAAACAAATGCAATCTATCTTTTGGCAATATCCCCAGAGTCAGCAGCAATCTCGACTGAATCAATGGAAGCTGCCTTCTCTCGACAAGGACGGCGATCTAGTAGGTAATGAATTTTCCCGAGCGCCTGGCACTACCAGCAAGCCGCTTGGTACTCCGGCCGGCGGACTGACGCATTCCCACAGTAGTCCAAACATGAACCCGCTCCTCGGCCAGGGCGACGGCACTTGGTCGTCCAGACTCGGTGACAGTGGCTGGCCCGACCCCGGTAATACTGATTCCACCGATGGCAAAGATTGGCAGCCAGGTGGGGCAGCGGCTTTTACCGACTTGGTGCCGGAGTTTGAACCAGGCAAACCGTGGAAGGTAATCCATTTCCAATACCGTCACGGCCCTGTGGTCGCTCTGACATGCGCTGGAATAGTACACATCGCAGCCATGTTGGCTCTTGCCGCAGAGCGTCCGGATCCACCTATATTAAATTTTATTTTAGGGTACCCAGATGAAAAGCATCGAAGATGATCCCAGCATCACTCCCGGCTCCGTTGTACGTTCCCCGCTTTCCCTGACAACAATCAAGGACGCTGATGCCATATTCTCTTCGAGCAGCAAAACATCCCCGCCCCCGCAAAGCACCAATCCGGATACGTCGATTCCGAGCCTGAGCAATTCGACGTGGACCTTTAATCCACCTGTCAGCACACCTAGCAGCGTGTTTGGAAGGTACGTTGGCTATCCCTAGCTGTTCTCCCTTTTTCTTCCGTGTACAACCGTCTTCAAGATGAGGGGCGCTTAGAGAAATAACGTGTTTTTTGTTTAGCTCAAAGAACACGTGGGGCGAGTCCGCACCTCCACCCACCGCTGTAACCTCGGAACTGTGGGGCGCGCCAATGAGCAAGGCGCGCGGTCCACCACCCGGACTAGGCAGCAAATCGACGGTAAACACAAGCAACGGTTGGGCTGGCCTGGGTGGCGTGGGCAGATCTACCAGCTCCTGGGGTCTTCAGTCGAGCAGTGTCGGTAATTCTGGTTGGGTTTCCACCTGGCTGCTCCTACGAAACCTCACGCCACAAATCGACGGGTCCACTCTGAAGACTCTGTGCATGCAGCACGGACCTGTGCAGGATTTTCGATTGTACCTGAATCACGGCATCGCGCTCACAAAGTACTCCTCGCGCGATGAAGCGATCAAGGTAGACTGAATGCCCCGACTAGTTATTATTGACTTGTTATTCATGTTATCTCTGTTCGAATCTCCAGTTTAACAATCGTCTCCTTTTTAGGCACAGGGTGCGCTTAACAACTGTGTTCTCGGCAACACAACTATATTTGCTGAGTCTCCGGCCGACAGTGAGGTGCACACTCTATTGCAGCAACTGAGCCATGGCGGCGGTGCCGGCGGTACCGCAGCCGGTGGCGGTGGCGTAGCCGGTGTAGGAGTTGGCGGAGTAGGAGTAGGTGTGGGCGGAGTGGGAGTAGGAGTAGGAGTTGGCGGAGTAGGAGTAGTGGGAGTTGGAGTTGGCGCTGGCGGTACCGGAGCTGGCGCAGGCGGTGCGGGTGGTGGCCAGCAGCAGAGCAGCGGGTCCAGCACCGCCGGATGGGGCCTTCGCACATCAGCCGGCAAGAGCGGGCCACCACCGGACACTTGGGGCTGCAACTCGAGCCAACTATGGTGTGCGCCACCTAACAGCAACTCTCTCTGGAGCAATACAGGCTTGGATACTAGCGAGCAACAGCGCGCCACGCCGAGCTCCTTGAACTCGTACTTACCCGGAGACCTCCTGGGAGGTGAGTCGATGTAGAGGGCAAGCTTGAGGTATCCTCATCGCCTCCCCTAGTTCCTCCGATGATTCCCCCCTCTTAAGCCTGACTTGAGAGAAGAGGGGCTCGATGACCGATCGTCGATTTTCGATCGTCCATCGTTTCCATCGTTCATCATCAGTTCATCGCAAGAGGTCGGATATGATAAATGCACGACGATACGGACAAAGTCTTCACGAATGGTCAATTATATTTATCGCTAGGGCTGCAATTATCCGTGTTACTTAACTAGCCTCTGGTACATTACCAGCCACCTGGTATATGTGCCATATATGTAAGACGGCAGATGTACGGTTCGTAAATCTATTTCGGCGAGGAGAGAGGAGGATTCTATGGCCAAAGGTCGACGAGTGTTCCATTTCCGCTGGACAGTTAAGACTGCTGCAGCGAGCATCAAACGTAGACTGTACCAATCTAATCAAAAGAAAGAGGGAAAGCATTGACGTCGCTGCCTGGCCCTCCCCAAGACGCATCAGAGACAGGCTGGGCAACGACGCAACGATACCAAATGTTATCGCAATAACGTAAATTTTATTCTATATTAAATCTAATCGCCACCTGTCGTGCCAATGTCCAGTGTGTCTCTTTACCATTTTACTAATGTAGGCTTTAAATGCGGAACCCGGGGAGGGGTGAGAATAGGGAGGGAGTAGGAAAAAAGTGAAGAGGGTAGTTGGATGGACAAACGGACGGAAAATGAGGAAGACTGTGGGAGATTGAACGCGAATGACAGCGAGAGTTGCGAAAATTGAGGGACAACGATAATAAAGGTACATAGTGATGAGCGTTTGGCATATGTGTGCATGTCCCTTGTGTGTGGTGTCGAAAAACGCAAGAGGGCTGAGTGTGATAAGAGGAAGAGAGGGGGGGGGGAGAGAGAGAGAGAGAGAGAGAGAGAGAGAGAGAGAGAGAGAGAGAGAGAGAGAGAGAGAGAGAGAGATGTAGAAAAAAGAGAAACAGATATCGTGTGCGTGTGCGTGTGCGTGTGCGTAATATAAAAGGGCGAAAAATTATTAAGAGGAAGGATTGAGACACGAAGCAAAAATGGTGGGTGCAGGCAACCATAGTAAACTTCTTCCGCTATTGACCTTCCCTGTTGTCCCCTCCCCCCTTCCCTGAGGCCTCTATGGTACCTGAATGGGCTGCTTAAGAATCTTGACCCCCCCCCCCCCTGCCGCCACTTTTTAGCTCTGATTTCAACTACCGAGCGTACTCAGCGCGTTGTCGCAAGAACTTCATAAACGGAAGGCGTGTGATAAGGTGAGCTGAGGCCGACAGTTGGGAGGGTAGTGGTTGACTTTCACGATGCCAGTTCATACACCTGCATGATTTCGTATTGAATTAAAAGATCGTATATTTGAGACTCAGTGCCACCATATTAGTGTTTTCTGAAAGGCTCTTTAACTTCACGGGTGTATTGGTCGGTTATCCTCCATAAATTATGGGTACGTGGGGAGGGGGAGGCATTCGGAGGTGATTCAACGGATAAAAAAGAAAATCGTAATCATTCTCCAGTGCTGTTACGTAAAGTTTAAGTTTTGTTCTCATAAGGACATGTAAGTTAAGCTATATCATAATTATAATTGTCGTATTGTTAGAAAAGCGACGAAGACAATTATGGATTAAAATGGGCTCCGAAGAGAGATTGGATGAATTGTTGACGACACGCGATAAACGTACATATGTGCATATACAGATACGCGTATATACATGATAAGAAAACATAACCGTTAGCAAACAATACGGAGAAAGAGTAAATTAGTGAGAACCGGGGGAGGGGGGTAATATGAGTAGGCTGTCCTAGGAATAGTATGCCACACGAGCATTTTCATATGTCTGTAAGGTTCGTAAGCCCGTGCGAATATTTTCAAATTTATCGACACAAATTTATACTCAGTATTAACGCGTAGATCGTTGAGTTGTATTACTAATATATTCATATTTCAAATTTCAATACAACCCGCGCACATACACCCACAACCACCCGCGCGCATCTATAAGAGATGAAAAGGGTACCGGCAAAGAAAGAGGAAATGTATAGGCAAGGGGGTTGCTGGGGGAGGGGGGGGGGGGGGGTAA
>JBCFXI010002067.1:0-31638 GCA_038496175.1 Ampulex compressa | reverse complement strand
GCTTAGCTGGATAAGGCGGCTCTACCCAGGCGGGACTTTGTGCCGACCACACTAGTGGCATCAGTATGGAGATGATCAATAAAACCAAACAAAAAATAGTAGTAGATGGCAGGGAGATAGAAGAGGTGGAAGCATTGGCGGTGGGAAACCCCTTGAAGTGATAGAGGGCTCTGGAACCATTAAACGGTCAGCTCAGGACTGGCGGGTGACGACGCTATTGGCTCCGGTCACGGCATTATAGGGTGGGGGGAGGGCGGCAATATCTTGAACACCAAACTACTAAGAATATACTCCTCAACCAGCCGACCATACGGCTTGTGAAGGAAGAACCGATGAATGCCAGGGTTGCCTTGGCAGGGGTCAGAGCGACTAAAACGCATCGATGCGAATCGCCGAGTAGCGCCTCTTTCGTCGCAGATGCTTTCGCCATTGCCGATACGTCCGCATTTGGCTACTCCGGTAAGTTGGACGCTTTGTCGATGTCGCTAATGTCGCGTGGTTCAGACACCCGACCGGGGACATAAAAGGGAATATGCCCCAGCGGAGGGCGGCTGACTTCAGCCGGACATTCCGCGAAGCGTTTCCTGCCGGAGCCGCCGTGCAGGCTAAAATGGCATAACTCGGCGAGGAAAATGTAGAGTCCCAAATAATGAATCAGATAGCGATCGTGGAGCGGGTTTCCTTCAGGTCCAGCAACCTGAGGTCAGATATTCTTTACCACCTGCGGCTTGCCGCACGAGTAACTCAAGCTACAGAACTCGTTTTCCTGAAGCGGTTCACGAGTTCAGACAAATCCCAACACAAGGAAATTCTCCGTCTCCAGGCGAAGTCGGGTAGCTACTGGGAGGAGCTGACTGCCGTAAGGAAAAAACAGCCCCAAAGACCGGCGGGAGAGAATCTCCACGACGTGAAACCTTGACAAACCTCGAACCAGGGTGCACGAAAGGGGCAGGAGAGGTAATACCAGCACCTCCACGCCGAACTTAACCGAGGGGCTTTGCCAGTCACTCCAGCGCAATCAAACGACCGTGAAAGGAGCCGCAAGGATGGTAGAGGCTCTGATGGGAACAGGGACGAAGTTTGTCCAACCCTCCAACAAAACAGAGGTCGGCTTAAGAGGACTGCACGGCTCAATACCGCCCCGAGATGTGGTACGAGCGATCACCGCAGCGGAAGAATGTTAGAAGGGGGAGGTCCGATCTTTTCCCTCTGGCATCGATTCAATTTGGGCTCAATACCCGCTCGTGGCGACGAAAAAGATCGTCGCGGCCGTCCGCATATTGGTAGGTTGGCCCTCCATCAGGGTGGGGGCGTTGTCGGTGCGTTCGCTGCGATGTTTCCGGTGTCTGGAGCTGGGCCATGTCAGCTCTAGGTGTTCGAGGACCGTAGACCGCAGCGGGTGCTACTACCAACGCGGTGGCAAACACCACCACACCGGGCAGTGTACGACTCTACTATGATGCTCGCTATGCACCGATTTTGGGCCGAGGGCCGACCATCACGTCGGCAGTGCGTCCTGTGTCCCGGTATCCGCAAAAAAAAGAAAAAATAGCTAAGGCAAGGCATGCGACCCCTTCTGCGGGACGAATAGTTAGTCAGCACCCGCTCCGGAAGCTACTCGTTTGGGACCAAGAGAGACGCTGGCAAGACCGGCTGCCAGCTTGCAGGAGGTCATGGACGTAATATAAATTTCATGTTTCATTTTCCCTTCCAGGCCAATTCGAACCACTCACGCAAGGCCCATGCCATTAAGCGCGAGTGGAACATCGAGCTGGTAATCGTCGCAGAGCCGCATTGCATCCTGGACCACCCGATAGGGTGGGGAATGTAAACCTCGTGGCGATCATGACGTTTGGCACGCCGCCCTCTCCATCCTTCACGATGATCAAGCGTGGGGTGGAGTACACGGCGGCACAGTGGGAGGACAGCGCCACAGCGCGAGGATCCTCCAAAGACGACGCAAGAGGATAGCTGATGCTCGACTGCGCGGCAGATGTGACGCTCACTCTTTAATCGGGGCTTTGGACCGTCGTCCGTAAGATGTCGAAAACAATCCACCATCGATTAGACATGCCCCCCCCCCTGCCTCTGCACGTCACGTGCTGGGTTGGCAAATGGCGGGCGAGATAGAAACCTTCTGGGACCATGAATATGTTCTGATAGACGTGGCCACCTTTCGTCAAGTAAACCTGATCCGGCACGGTCAGCGAGCAACACATTGCCACGATGATCGCTTAGGCTACTAAACGAGGACGTCCTGATGCCGGTGGCGCACGTCGTGGTTTGGCGGGAGCGCAACTTGGTCGCACCCGTGGGAACGAAGTCAAAGGAGTCCGTGCAAACGGAGTCCGAGGGGTTCTGGTGCGTAATGTTTGTAACGCCACCATACCCAGGACCAGACTCCGCTCACGTCGCACAATGTACTAATGATCAGGCGTAATCGAGGACCTATACATAGCGTGCATTCGCGCCCGGCACTCATACACGCGCACCCACATAAAGCAAAACCAGGACGAAGCGTGGGTTGCCGAGTTGTACGTGAGCTTCCGCCAAGCACTGCGAGTCTTCAGGCACGCCATGAGAGCAGCTAAGGCCCAAGCGTAGTAAGAGCTCCTCGGGACGCTGAAAAGGGATCCATGGAAGCGCCTATATAATTTAGTAATGGGCAAACTCCGCTCTTCCCCAACTCTCCGATAACGGAATCCCTAAACTCCCAGCTCCTTGGGGAGAGGGGGGAGGATGGGCGTCTTAGGGCTCTTCCCCGACTCTCCGGGAAGAATGTTGCGGCGACTCCCATCAAATACCTTGCCGGATCAGAAACGTAGACGTAGAAACGGAGTCGTCTGGTTCTTATAAAAAAGGAGGACCGACCCACCGAATCTTCTTGGTCGTACCGACCGATTTGCCTGCTCAATGAGGTGGGAAAGCTATTCGAGCGTATTATAGCTTCCCGCCTCGTTGGGCATCTGTTCGATGTAGCTCCTAATCTGGTCGAGAACCAGTTTGGCTTCAGGATGGACTTCTCGACTATCGGTTTTGCATATGAAAGCGCACTTTGACTCAGCCGTTTCTGGAAACGAAGCGGCGTTGCAGGTATCTCTAAATATCGTCAACGCATTTAATACCCTGCTATGGGAGACCATCCTGAAGACGCTTTGATACTATCAAGTACCTATCTACCTCCAGGATATGATCGGGCACTATCTGTCGAACAGGTGGGTAGAATACCCGGGTAGATCGTGCGCTAGTCGTGCGGAAAACTTGTCCCGGTGTTGCACAGTGGTCCGCCTTCGGACTGATCCTGTAAGACATGGGATACGATACAGTCTTGCGTGCCGACCTTTCTCCCAGGTATCAGCATGACGTGTTACGCGGTCGACACATTAGAGCTGGTCACCAGGGAGGACTATAGACAGAACCCCAGTTCGCTAAATGCGGGGTTGCCTGTATCGCCCTGAAGATAAATGAATTAGGACTTTGTGTGGCTCCCCATAAGACATAGGCGTTACGATGTTATAACTGCCGTTGTCGTGAGAAGCCGTTTAGGTGCTGATTGTAGGTTAGATCTATATCGAGGTGAGCTTCGGGATAAAATATCCGAGGCTCACTTTATGGCGCCTTGTGGTCGACTTTGATCGTTTGGCCTCACGAGCGGATACGATGGGTGGTTAATTGGGTTGCCCCCTTCCTAACCGCGGGAGGGGGCCCGGGGATGGTGTCCGCCGCCTCAATGCGAGAATCGTGCGGTCCATGGCATTTTACGGGACCCCAGTTTGGTCGCGCGACCAGGTGGCTAACCAGCACTGCCGGGACCGGTTGCGCCGAATCGAAAAGCGGATGATTATCAGGATCGCGCGGCGTACCACGTGACATTCTACGCAGCAGCCATACCTGCGAGCAGGTAATGCTGCAGAAGGAGGATGGGGAGCAGGTTTACAAGCGTGTGGATCCTGCACGCCAAAGGATTGGTCGAGAGGGAAGAGGGCACAGACACCCCCTGCCGTCTCCAACCGGATAATCTTTTTTCAAGTGGCACCACCGCAGGAGAGTTCCTATTTACATTGAGTCTTTAGTGGTACCACGAGGGGTTGTTAGCGGAGCGATTGAAGGCTCGAGCCATTATTGCACGCAACTTCCCGAGGGGGAACGCAACACCGTAACACTGTCAAAGGAGAGACGTGCCTGGGAGATCCTTAAGACCACCTCTTCCCCTCTCCTGGCCAAAGTATGGGCGCCCATAAAGGCTACAACGCGGGGGGGGGGCACCCTTATATGTTGCTTGTCGGTTTCAGTACTCCCTCCCCTCCTCTCTCTCTCTAGCTGCGCATATGATGGCCGCCGTGGAAGTTATAGTCGGTACACATCTGGCACTCCCCCCCCCCCCCCCCCAACCCAAAGGAGTCTATGAAGATTTCCTCCATATAAAAAAAAAGATGGTGGCAATGGCGGAGATAAGCTAAAGGGAGTGAAGTATATCTTTTACTCCTTTGTCGCCATCCGTATCATCGTTCGTGGCTCAAAACAGTACTATAATATCATTAACGCTACATGAACAATATTTTAGCATTATTAATTTAGAAAGACATTTAAGTGGTCTTATTGTAGATTAAATATTGAAAAAAGGAAAGCTTACCCAGGACACTTCCCGCGTGCATAACAATCAGAAGGACTGTGGTCTTGCAGGGCTGATGGGTAGGTGAGTGTTGAGGTGAGGCTGGGCATGATGCATCGACGCTCGTGCAAATTTGCAGCCTCTTGGTGCTTCTCTCGCTCGCCACTTGTTGTAAATACGAGGGCGAAAATATCGTGTCCTCTGCAAATGATCCATTAATGAATCACAAATCTAATTATAAACCGATATGTGATCCATGAATTTGTCAAAACGATTATCTCTACAAATCAAAAGGAGAGAGAAATTGATTGAGGAAAGAGATAACGGGTACTGTTGAAGTTATATTTATATGTTTATAATTTTTTTATTATTAGAATTTAACATTCAAGTTTTTAAAATAAACATCCATCAATTCATCCTAACCCGCAAGGCAAAATAAACATAAAGTAATAATAATAATAACTATAACTACATAAAACAAAAGCTAAAGAAAATGATAAAATCAATTCTCTAACATGCGATGACGCATAATGAAAAGGAATTATCTATATTCTAATAAGCATAGGAATGCCATTGTCGCAACGATTTAGTTTTAAGTATGAAGTTTATCTCATTGGTTTCGAACGACAATCACATATTATGTAATGATTTAAAGTATTGTAGATAGGTCGAATAACATTAATCACCTTCAATGTATTTGTTACCCTTGAGATATGCAGAAACTTTATGTACAAAAGTTGTATAGTATAGACTCACCAACAATATGCAACTAATCATTTTTTCTAAACAGAGAATTTTCGATGATCTCAAGGTCATTTCTATTTTTTTTTAATAAAAAGCTATATTTTTTAATTCTTAGTAACATAGCTTGTGTTACATAATTTCCATCGCTTCTAACAAGACATTATTCCAGAATAGATGATAAAAAAAACCGATATTTATTTTATAACAAGGTACTCGAAGTGATGATTCATATCGGAGCAGCATTGCAACGTTTTATCACATAGGACTGTATACATACTCTAATTTTTCGTTTAAATGTTACATATTTTGTAATGAGTCATATCTTCATATCTTGTAGAATTTTTTAATTCTGCTAATATATAACACATATTTTTTAACGTTAACCAGAAAGAACTCACAGAATAAAAGTTATTTCTAAAATATGTTCCTGAATCGATGGATAGGTTGTTGAAGACTAATTTAGGACCAAAATGGGCAGTCCACATATTAGGAATAACACTTCGCAATTATTTTGTAAGGCAACGTTATAAAATATTGAATAGCAATAGAAGCGTGCAACTCCATAGAATATGAAGTAATGAGTCATTATAACACATGCTTGTTCATTTCGGTATCAATAACACGTGTATAGACTGAAGGGGGGAAATACACGTAGAAGCCTTAAAAATGCACGATTTTTAGGAATTTTTCTTAGAGAGGATGGATTAGTACTAAATTCTTCTGAACTCTGCCTTTTGAAGAAACCGTTTAAAAAAATGTTTAGCATTAATATCAGTAGTTTCTATGTAAACCTAAAAAATATGGGAAAGAAGTTGAATATTGGAAGACTTATACGCCTTTAACATAAAAGCTCATATTTTAACGTTATTTTTCTCACTTCTTTGCAATAAAAAAGCACTTTTTTTGCGATTTTTCACAACAAGTAGGTTTGCGTTGAAAGTAATAATGTTATGTAGTTACGATTAATGTTTCCTCAAGATCCATTCAATAGTTTTTAAGTAAGAGTTCCTGCCAATTTTAGAAATGTAGTTCTGAGAAAAACGTATTTAAAGATATTGGAAGTGAAAAGTAAATAATATCTGTATCTTAGCGCCTAATGAATGTTTCCAATACCTTGCAATACTCCTTCAGCTTCCTCATAAAACTCATTTTGATTGATTAGTACCATTCTGCGTGCCGTACGAGTCTCCTTAATGGATAAAGTGTTACGCTGTTCTTGTTGCACCAGCCAGTGCTCGTTGATGTCGAGAATGTATTTCTTATGCCAACTTCCAATAATTATGTCTAGCTTCTGCATACTTTGAAAAATGGAATATCCGTTATTGAAATTTCCGGCAGCAGTGTATGATGCTATTTCAGCTATTCTAAATCCAAAATTCCGATGTTTCGGATCTAAAGACCGTGAAATTAAAGAAAGATGAAAGACTGTGAAATTAAAAGTTTTATTTGCATTCTCCGTGTTGCCGGTCAAGTATCTCTGGAGTAACTTATCCTTCAATAAATATTTATAAATCAGAAGAATATGTTTTTGTACTGTTGAATGGAGTAAAGGAGGGTCTTCAAATAAATCCAAATTTGCTCCAATAGCTTTACATTCCTGCCAATTGCACAAGCTGTTTTCACCTACTTTGTATTCATGCTATTCATTTTTGTTTGTACAACACAAATATTTATAAGTGGCCTGCATAATTTTTTTCATGTCCTCGACATCATTCAGATTTCTTTGAATAGCAAAACCATAGAAAAGAATCAGTTTTTTTTTATTTAAGTATCCGCCAGGTTGCTTTTTCCATTAAGTATGTGCATTTTCTAACTTAGTGACTCCTATCTCTTCTCTTGCGCAGTAATGGTTAATTTTTTAAGGCTGTAACCTTACTCTTTCCAACTTTAAATTTTTGCATGGACTCTAAAGAACAGGAATTACAAATTAATGTACCGTGTACAGACGGTTCCATTAATTTGTTCCAGGACCCCTGAAGGGGGGCAAGGAGAAGCTGGAATACGACCGTGGCGGTGTCCCGCGGCTTGGGCCAATCAGTCCAGATTTATAAACATTGTGATCGACACGCGCGCTACTTACAAACTATGCAGAAATGTATAATTATGGTTATTACAATACACATTGACATATTTAATTGTATTAGTCATAGATTCATGCAAATACAACATTATAGAGTCTAATACAACTTATTGCTAGTCCAAGAAGGTGGGAAAAGAACGAAATATCTTTTAAAATTGGAAAAATGCCCTTCAAGAAGAAACTTTTGCATCAGAATTATTACAGATAATGATTTCGTAACATTTATGGATTAAAAACATTAAATCAAGTAATTATGCGAGGATTGATTATTAGTTGTTCCTTTTCAGAGCTATGATACACTTTTTCAGAGTTGTAATATGGTTCCTTTTCAGGATTATGGCACGGTTCTTGACTGAACTGTAATTTATTTTACATTGGAACAATTGGTCAATCAATTAATGTTACGAAATCATTATCTGTAATAATTCTTATGCCAAAATTTTTTCTTGAAGGACATTTTTCCAATTTCTAAAAATATTTCGCGTTTTTCCCACCTTCTTGGACTAGCAATAAGTTATATTAGGCTGTATAATTTCGTATTTGCACGAATCTATGAATAATACGATTAAATAATTCAATGTGCATTGTACCAACCATAATTATACATTTCTGCGCAATTTGTAAATAGCGCGCCTGTCGATCATAAAGTCTATAAATCTAGACCATTTGGCCCCAGCCACCTGACATTGCCACGGTCCTGTTTCAGCTTGTCCTTGTCCCCCTTCAGGGTTCCTGGAACAAATTAATGGGCCCGTCTGTACCTTACAACGGTCGCTACCCGAGTTACGAGCTCGTGTTCTTCGCGGGACTCGTCGCGTGTGTAAATTTTCGCGCGTCGGCTTTCGGTGGACTTCAGAAATGTATCGCTGCTCGGTCGAACGCTTTGTCGGGATCCTTTTGATGATTCAATGAAACATAGACGGTTACAAGACATCATAATCTTGTTTTTAAGATTAACAATTATTTGCGTTTTCTTTACATTTTGATGCTGAGTGTCCATTGTCATGATGTAACTGATACAATCTCTTTTTACCACTTGAAATTCGTCACTATACAGATTCACATCGTAAATATTATACTTGCTGCATACTTCCGCTCAGAGGTCGTAAGTTGCTCAATTTCTCGAAATTCATTTCGAAACATTGGAGTTACATTCTTATAAAGTTGTACTAATATTTTGTGCAAAAAAAAATGCATTTTTTGAACCGCCTACACGTTTCTCCCCCCTTCAGGAACTCGACAATTGTAACGTTGCATCGATGTGAATGGCTATCACCTCGTACAACATAAATCTTGTTGTTTTTAGTACGTATCGTTTTCTTTTGCGTTTCTTAATTATAGATTATCCAGGATAGTAATGGCTATAAGATGCTCTCATCCCTCCCAAAAAAAAGCTAAGTTTTATTTTAAATATATTCCGAAACGAACTATGGATTGCAAAAATTTCAAATAGAACACCCTGTATATAGATAAATAGAGAAATAGGGGGAATTCTTTTCACCTATTTAACTTTTCTTTACATTTCCAAATAGGTAAAGCCTTCTTTGTATGCATTTACAGTTAACATAATATCTCAATTGGATACTTGCCTTCCTTAGAGACCGAGGTAGGAACGGCGAAAGAGAGGTTTTCCTCCTCCGCTAGAAGATCCAAAGAACTCCATTTAGCTAACGAAGGATTATCCCCAAAGTACTCTGCACAATGAGAGAATCGAGAGTGATTTGGGCCGACTTTCAGAGGCGAGAAACGCAAGAGGGACAGCTTTTAAATTTTCTACAAGCCTCTAGGATTTTTTTCTGTGCTACTTGGTCAAGCTAACTCGCGTGCCTTACAATGAAATTCCGCAAGATTTGTGTTGATCCTTCTTTTTCGCTATTTGTAGGCAATTTTTTTTCAAATAAAATCTAGCAAGATATTTAAATGTATTTTTTCCCATTTTTTATTAAATTTTTAGCATCGAAGACGATTAACAAATGTTATTATAGGAAAATATAACACATTATGAAAAAATGTCATGATATTTTTATGAAGTTAAAACTTCGAAACTAAGAAAGTACTAAGATATAACACCGAACCCTACAAATAATTTTTAAATGCTCGATTTTATATATTTGATTATTTTATTGTTCATATGATTAAATGTACTAAATGTACTGAAATGTGGAGCAAAATTCTTTGCAATTAAAACGGCTCAAAAGCGATGCTGAACGTAAATCACAACACAAAATTCATAAAAGGGAAAAATAAATAAATAAAAAAAAAATACAATTGTTTCTAAAAACACCACTGCACGTCTTCGAAAATGGTCGAAACTTTCGGTTCAATGTCGGGACCTAAAGTCAATAACCATGTTAATCATTCTTGTCGCACGATAGACTTTGACTACTTTTCCGCGTTGAACTGGTGTGAATTTTAATGACAACTTTTGACAATCTGTATTGCCAGCAGACACTCGTGTCCCTTCTCGACAGCGCAATCGCATCATCTACCGTCAAAACCTTTCTAAATGAGTTCTGTGAATTGAAGCACCGAGCTTTGCGATCATAGGTGTAGATTCTGCGCATCCTCCTACGGTTCTTCTGCTTGCGAATAACTCGGACTCTTATTGGTAATACTCCGAGTTCTAAATTTTGTTATTATGGACAAGAAATGAACTCGTTTGTTTATTTTTCCGAGTATTTATTTCTTGCCCCTGGTGACTTTTCAAATTCGCGTAATTACCACTCATCATACAGCACTGAATGCTAGCAATATTCGTTCGCGTGACCGAGATCCGGTCGTGCACACTAAATCATTACTTTGTCCCCCTGACCCCTAAAGAGGGGTAAGGAGAAGCTGGAATACGACCGTGGAGGTGCCAAGCGCCAGGGACCTATTAGACATGATCATCTTTACGATCAATGTGAGCGTGAATTGCCAACTGTGCAAAACGTATAATCATGGTCGATGTAATACATATTGATATATGGACCGTTTATTTTGAAAGTGGTGTAAATCCATTTTCTTTTGTTTCGAGAAAATCAAAAGTTAGTATATTTGTTAATTAAAAAATATGGGTCAATATTATCGATTGGCAATGTTTCTACTAATTTATCAATATGTAATTTGATTATATAAATTTGTTTTCAACACATTTAACTAAAGTAATGTATATTTACGGGCTACAAATGGACTTACACCACTTTCAAAATTAGTCAATTGTAAAAATCGTTTAACTTCAATTTTGAAAAATCAAATGTCACTTAAAATATATTTAATATTAATCCAATTTTGTTTACGAATAATAACAAGAAATAAAACAGAAGTGATATTTTTTAATTTTAGCATTAATAATATTTATATATTGTTAGACTTAATAAAAGATATTGGTATTCTCTTTTCATGTTTTTCACGTGGTAGTGTTTGAAATATTGATGATATACAAGAGGTACATAAAGTAATAACTGCTCCAGATTTTTATTTTTTTCGTATGTAATCGGTCTTGCATCGTGATACAAAGGCGTCAGGGCGACTGTTTTCAAATTTTGTTGGTCTTCTCCGACACGTAGGTGTTTTAAGTCTTAAATTCATAAATCCAAAGTATTAAATTCTGTCTTCTTCATTGATGTTTTGTATAAAATAGAATACGGTGCAATTTGAAAAATCTCATGGAATATATTTCCAACCAATTTACTTCTTCTCCATTAGTGTTTCTTATTATTGGTTTTTTAATTGCGTTTTGTATACTCTACAAAGGTAAAAAGCAGTAGCCACTGACCTCACCACCTGTCTATCGAAATTGGACTTACACCACTTTTATAATCAATGGCTACGCAATTTATTTTATCGGCCAATATTAAATTGAACAAAGCGTTGGTATTTTTTAAGTACCTTTGGTATTTTTAATAGTAACTATGATGCAAAAGTTGCTTCTCGAAAGACATTTTTTCAATGTTTAATGCTAATATCCTCATTTTCCATCTCCTTATACTGCAAATAACTTATATTAGGTTTCGTAATATCATATTCACCAGTTTTTTTGAACAATGCTACAATGTACATCAATATGTATTACACCGACCATGATTATATATTTCTACACAGTTCGTAAATCGCGCGCATATTGAGCGTAGAATCGATAAACCAGGTCTAGCCGGTGCGTGCCACTTGGCACCTCCACGATCGCATTCCAGCTTCTTCTTGCCCCCCTTCAGGGCTCGCGGATCAAATTAATGGGTCCGTCTAAACAAATTAATGATTCAGTGTGTACGTGCAGAACACATAAACGGCAATGAAGAATTGATGAGAATGGCAGGCGTCGTGATGATTGCTTGAAGAATTATACTCAGTAATATTGTTTTAACAATTCTTTCAGTGATGTATGTGACGCGTGAGGATGGTAAATGGCTTAAAAAATATATATCGCGCTTTAATAAGAATATAATATTATACTTTTACCAATGACTTTTAACAAATCGTCTTCAATGTATTCAAATAATCGCGAGATTTGCGAAACCTCTGTAAGTTTCTGCAATAATAATAAGTTTTTCTTATTTCATCGAGCAAATTTGTGTGATATTTTAATGAATTTCTACAAAGTTTTACAATAGGGCTTAATGTCTCTCGAAGTATGTGTTTCCTACCTTTTCTTATAACAGGTATAATGAACCCTGCTGCAGTTTTGTTTGCAATATGTAAAAACAGAAGAAAACAAAGTATATAAAATAAAGAAACAGGGAAATATAAGTGATTATTTGTAACAAATGACTATAAAGCGCCGCTTGGCGGTTTCTATCGTTGATCGTCGCATTAAATACAATAACTTTGCTCTAAGTCAAAATATATTGCAATAATATTTTTAAAAAATCATGATATTATTTAAATTCTAATTTTAAAAGAATAGCATTAAATAAAGCCGGATAAACGAAAAATGAACTTTTTACTATGTAAATATGTTTATGGTATATCTTGTATGTAAATCTGCTGCGGTTAGAAATGTATTTTTATAATATTTTACCATCGTATTTACAAAAGTAACTTTATTTTTAACACTCAATAATTTTGGCCAGGTTTATTATTGAGCTCATTGATGTATTTTTGTTAATAAATTAATTAATATAAAGAACAAAGTATATGTATATAAATATTTCTAGCATCATTACAGAACAAAGATATTTAGATCGGTTCTGTTAAATAAATTTATATATTTTCAATACACACAATCTAGTTTGTAGATAGATTTGATGTATTAGATGAGTGCAAAAATTCGTGCGGAGTTTCAATAGATGGAGTCATAAGAAACTCTGCACGAACTTTTGTATTCACCCAATAGATGATCTGATGTTCATCAGTGTTAATAGAAAATGATGGAACATGATAATCAACAATAGAAGCGTGTTTCTGAAAATCACAAAAACAACGAATATTTTTTCCCTTAAGATTGATATTATAAAGAACTAACTATATTCATTAAATCAGAAATTTTACCTTGGCAGTCAAAGAACTCGTCATCGCTCCCAGATTCGGACTCTCTAACGATGCTTTCCATCCGCCAGTTAGCGATCTGAATGTCAAAACTTTTGTTGGACGAGGGCGAATGTACCGCGTTACCCTTGTTCCAAATCTTCCTGTCGTCCTCTCTTCCTTCGAGCCTTTGGAAATAATTGGGAGTTATTTAAAATAACGACAAAACACGGACAAAAGCTATCTCTAATTTTTCTAATGGAAGATATTCCCTACTTTCCCAGAAACTATATACGAGCACAATCTACAGATATAAAGAACAAAAAAATATTCTATGAAGTTTCCGTGTATACGCCTTTATATAAAGTTGCAAATATTACACGCAGCATGGAGTATGTATCTAGCGATAGATCTGAAGTTTGATAGTACTTCATAAAAAATTTATCTCGTTTTCTTTATTTGTACATGCAAGATATTTCTTATCTACTGTCAATTCATCGTGGGTCATTTCACCGATTAAATAACAAAGAATTTATCAAGAAACCTCGTATAACATTTCTTTCTCCTTTGTACATACTTGTAAATTATTTTCGTATGAATCAGCTAGAAACGTAGAACGCAGCATGTATAATATACAATCAATTTAACAGCACAATGCTGTGAATGATTATAAATACAATGCTTTTTTCAGATCTTTCATAACATTCAAACAAAAATTAATAAAATCATTTGTATAATTGCATGTTACGATATAAAACAAAATGGACTACAAAAAAAATACAAACATTTTCTTTTCTAAACGTCCAAGAAAAATTAAAATTTCCTTTAAAATTGGGCTTTTGACTGTGATCAGATACAAGCTCTTGTATCTCTGAGATGAGATGAGATACAGAAGAAAATATCCTAAGTTTTTAATACAGAAGAAATATTGATTTCATAACTCTTGTATGAACACTTTGAACGCCACGTCCCCCAGATACGGATGACGGCTATGTTTCCACAAGGGCCCGGTCACCCGTAAGCGAGTGACACTATTCTTCGTCTAATTAAAACAGGATTTTTGAGGTAATTTATAGTAATTTTATTCGTAGCACAATTATGACGAGTATAGATAACAGAAAGTAATGTTCATTCTCTTCTCTTATAACACGATTTTCTAATAGTTCTTCAAAATTGACACTTTCATACAAATCCTCATTTTCCGAGCTTGAACTTGATACAATAATATTTATAACTTTTTTTGGAAATCTGAATACTTCTTCGTCACTACTCGACTCATTTTCATCCACACTTTTGCGTTGTCTAACAAACATTTTAGGGATCAGTAAATAAATAAAGATGTTAAAAATATGCAAAAAATACTGCTTGACCAAATGAACTGAAGAAACTGAAAGTTCTGGATATAAGTGCAATGAGATCTCTCATAGTGATCTTTTTTCGCATTCCGAACTTTGAGACCCTATATCTGATACCTTGTAAGCATCTTCCACAAAATAACGACGCATTACATTGTATCGCTCTTCCTAATCGCGCTGTTTACACGTCAAGTCTCGGATTTGGGCCCCGGGAGAAACTCTATCGATTTATGTTGGGCGTTCAAACTTAGGGTATTTTCTTTTATTTTTAATCAAAATTTTAGACTGAACGAAGAACGATTTTTTACCTGAGTTCAGGAACATCGACAGGTGAATCCTCAGGGCTTGCTTCGCCTTCAGAACTGACCGTTCCGCTTTCAACCGGAATATCCGCAGTTTTTCTCAAAGCGGGTGGACTTTGAAGCTCTTCGTTCTTTTCAATGCTGCCTAAAGTGGCTACCAGCGTTTTCTGGATATCTGATTCCTGATTAGACACGGCGGCTGCGTTAATTTCCTGCTCCTCATCGCTGCCGGCCTCCTCCCCCATTTTTCTTTGTAGAGCCAGCTGAGTTTGCCTCTCGATTTCCCTTATGTCCTCCATCGTCAAACCGTTCCACTCGTCCTGCCAGGCCCATGCCTGCCTGTGTGCTCTTACCATCGTCTTCCGTAGTGCTGAAAGGCGATTTTATAGATGTTTATATGTTATGTACAATTACAGAATACAATTTTAATCGCGGCGTACTTGAAAAATTGTAGAAATTTTGGCTTTATACATGTCACTTCTAAACGTCAACCATTTTGAGAAATCTTCATATTTAGCTGCAGAAATATATATCTAAGTGTACTTTTTGAAAATTTCTACAAGTTTTCAGCACCACACGGACATTATCACCAACGTATCGGTATAATACAAAATACGTAACATTTAAGAATTGGCTTTAATCGAATATTTCTCAATATTCCGCGGCAAACTTTGTTTTTAGCATTACTATCGCTATGTATGAAATAAGTCGGGTAATATTATACTGGAAACTATAGAGTAGAATAACTCTATTCATTTTGTTGCTTGATATTACGCGCAATAAGGTCATTGACTAACCCGCAAAACATTCATGATGAAAATTTTATCAATATATTGTTTATAAATGTGGCGAGAAAAAAATGAAAAATATCGATGTTGTACTCTTATGAGTAGATGGACACATCCACATTTCAGCTACGTATAATAACGTGAATAGGTTGACGTTGTTTTCCTAATTTTCAGCCTAAACCACTCGTTACGGAATATTGGTACGCTAAGTATGAATCTATGAATACAACCTTCCTATGACACGATTCTTAAACAATATCTTAAAAAAACTGGTTTTATAATTTCGTGCAAGCATCGGCTAGAAGTAATGATGTCTTTTACATATTATTTATATTACATTAAAAATATAAATGTATGTATAACGCACGCACAAAAACAAAGCAAAAAATATGATTTTAATTTAACGCAATTTTAAATTAATAAATTTCTTCTTTCTGACTGCTCAGTGTAATCAACAGATAACGTTTTTCAGTACCATGATATCGCCTTCATTTACCGAATTTTTTTCTTCATTAGAAGTTCTTGCATCTTCTATCCGCATTAAAAAACCTATAATTTTGCTTTACTTGTTGGTTCTTACAAAATCATTGTAAATTTCTCTGTATAGTGCTAGACAGTTTTGTAGCTCCCTTTTGAATCTTCGGCCACCTTCAGCAAAAGGGTCTGCATTCAATAAAAATTACTCGAGATTTTCATCTATGCTTAGACCTTCTTGTAATTTTTTAAATGTTACTTTATTGACACAATCTTCATCAGTGCTATTGCCCGCGGAATCGATTTGATTTGCGGCTTCAGATTCCATTTCTATCAATTCCGCTTCGTCAACTTCTCCTTACACTAATAAATCTTGAACGTCCTCAATAGCCATATCTACAAAACCTTCGTCATTGATTGATTTAGCAAGTTCTAATATCTACTTTTCGCAACACTGTATCGTTGAGGCGGTAAGCCTCGCCGTGCGAGACGTGAAACTCTGCATGACACTTTCCGCTATGGCATAAGGAATAAAATTATAAACAAGTAAATAAATAATAATTTGTTCATACATTTTCATGTAAAGCCACTATAGTTCATTATCTTCTTGCGTTATTATTTTAGGTAATTTAATTTTTAAATATGTTAAGCAAAAATCATTCTGCTATAGAAGTATAGTGTCTGTACAAAGATTTTCGCAATTTTCTTATCGTGTTAGAGTAAAACCGCGTTGTAGGATATCGTGTTATAGGAGACTAACCTGTATTCAGTATTTTCAATCTTTATGCTTTTCCATAAGTTATAAATTATTTATTGCTAGACTGAGCTGCACGTGCTTTTAAAAATAATTGTCCTGTTAGTATCTATAACAAGGAGCAGAAGTGCTGTATCTTATCAGATTGTAATGGATGTATCAATAGTATTGGGTGAGTGCAAAAGTTCGTGCGGAGTTTATCATAATTCCATCTATTGGAACTCCGCACGAACTTTTGCACTCACCTAATATTACGCCAAATAAAAATATTCTTTTACAATCAAGCAAAATGGAATGCTCGATCATTGCTATAGTTACTGACAAATGCTATTAATTTATAACAAACAAGGTTATGCGAGAACGATCCAGCAAAACGGTCGTAAAAACTCCAGTTATTACGAGTTCTTAGTATTCTATTTCTAAATACAGTGTTGTGTTGTGTTGCATTATCTGCTGAATTATCTATCTATATAGAATATATATATATATATATGTCTCTCCTAGGAGTTCCTTTGGTGTGACGAGCACTGTTCCGCATACGGAAAAGGACAAGACAGTAGGGAGATAAATATCGTAAGAGGTGGGATGTGTAAAAATAAAATAATAACAAAAAAGAACGTAATAATAAGAATAACGTAACGTGAGAGAATTTCTGCAGGAACAATGAGCGAGATACACTAAGAGTTTCGTAATATAAATATATTTATTTTACGGCGTCTAAAATTTGATTCTACTTCTTAAACTCGCCAGTACATCTAGACATTTCAAACTAGACTCTTCGACTGTCCAAATTTAATTCTCTGCAATGCCCTACATGATGATTCAATCACGGATTTTCCCATGTACACGCACACTCGCACGCGCGCATTCATATGGCGAGAACTTAGGACATTTAAAATTGCTATGCATCTTGTATATATTTTCTTACGACGGACCACGCAGTCCTCCGCCTCTAAGGCTGATTTATTCTTAAAATAAGTTATTTCTATCCTTACTCTTGCAATATTGGAAATTAATTTGAACGGAAAATATTCACGTACCCGCGATGCCAGATAAAACGATAGTGAGGCCAAGGGAACGAAAACCGCCCGGCAATTTTGGTAAGCCGTGTAATCAACAAATGCAAGAGTCCTCATTGTATAAACCAAAGGACAACGCGATATTGTATTTAGAAACATTTTCGTTAGGGGAAGAAGCAATCCAAAAGTGGGGATTTGTGGAAACATAAGGGAGTGTTGTACGGGATGCATATTATTAAGAGAAAAAATTAGAGTTATCTGCGCGTTAGTCGAAATCCAAGAACACGATTTTACTCTTGATGTCCCTAACCTTGAGACATTAAACAGTAAGGACAGAATATAAATGTAGTTTTCCTCGTTACGCTTCTATTCACCGAGTTGCAGGAAAGAACGGATACTTCTGAACGATCCGAAGCGCATTTGTTTGCGCATCAAGAGGGTAGGAATATCCGAAGTAATTAGTATATAATTTTATTCACTATCTACATTTCTCAGAGCATTCAAGGCATACTCGCTTGTGTATTGGAAAGTCGGACGCAATAGCCGATTCATTCCGACCTCTAAATCAACTTCGGACGGACTGAGGCGCACTCGCTTACGTATTAGGAAACCTGAAAAAATTTGAGGCCGGTTTGATGAGTAGACGTATTCAGAAGAAAAGTGCGCCATGGATAGAAGGTCAACATTAAAAAATTCATTCTCTTATGAGAAAAGTCAATAAAATCCTTTTGTGTAAAAGGTTTCGTTGGCGTTGATACCTTCCGTAAACCTTCTACACCCTCCTTTCAACAGTTCCTCTAAATTTCCCATCCATACAGTGATTTTGTCGAAGAATTCACACAATCGCTTGAAAATTTCGCCCAAACAGCAGTAATTGATTAGCCGCGCCTCAGAGCAGTGTCGCATAGATACGTTCGACCCGAAATCAGCAAATTTCCTGTTCCTCAAATAATAGGAAATGTCACAACAATAGTTTGTAACACTGGAAACACTCTCCACCGCAACAATATCTAGAGTAATTCTAAGGTGCGTCACATTTACATCAGTTAAAAGTGCCCAGAATAGGAAATGAACTCGTACAAACAACACAAGTATATAAAGTGTTAAATGGACGACAAAATTTGTAAATATTCATTGGGCATAAATGCTTCAGTGAATACTTGTATCGTATGAGAATAAAGGAAAATACGAATTGCCGTAATTCTGAACAGAAATACGGCACACTGAAATTCTTCCTATTTTGTACAGAGGAACGTCGTGCCCACTCCAGCGATCGGCAAACTTATTAGTCAAAAGAACCAAATGTCAGCATTAGAACAATAATTTTTTTCACAATGATACATATTCGCGGTTTTTCTAAAACAGCCTGTTCATACATTCTTCCATTCTTCCATTCTCGTTATAGAAATAAATTGTGTCCACTTGGTGCGTGGCTCGTTTAATTAAAGGGATAATGTAAGTAATAATACTTAAAAATTGAGATTAGAATTAAGAAATTGATTGAAATTCAGCGATTAAATCATCGATATAAGAGAAAGGTTAGGAGTTCAATGTTGACAAATATCAGGTGTACCGGTACGAAGTGAGCGTTTTTTTGTGAAAATGAAACACCAATTTTGAATGGAAAAGTAAAAAAATTTTATTCAAAGTATTGACCATTGCTTTCTACACATTTTGACCACCTTTTTGGCAATTTGTCGTTACCGCGCCAATAGAAATGTTCGTCTTTTGAAGCAAACCAATCGGACACGCAATTTTCGACTTCTTCGTAGGAATCGAAGTGCTGCTCAGCCAATGCGCGTCTCATCGAAGAAAACAAATGGTAGTCGGAAGGGGCCAAGTCTGGGAATACGGCGAGTGGAGTAGCAGTTCCCAGCCAAGTGCTTTGATTGTATTATGAACCGGTTTTGCTTTGCGTGCAGGTGCATTGTCGCGTAACAAAATTACTTTGTCGTGTCTTCTGGCCCATTCTGGTCGTTTTTCGATCAATGCATGGTTCAAATTAATCATTTGTTGTCTGTAGCGATTAGCATTAACAGTTTCACCAGGTTTTAGAAGTTCATGATACACCACACCTTTCTGAACCCACCAAACATAGAGCATTGCCTTCTTTATCAGCTAAATATGGTTAACGTTGTTCTTTGACAATTACGCGACATTTTGTTGTGCGGAAATGAAATATTGTAAAGAGGGCCCGTTGACCAACATCTAATAAGTGGTGTCTGTATTGCAGATTCATCCAAATCATCAGTTGGATAAATGTTTTTATTTTTTCGAAAGTGGTACGTTTCCATCTAAGATATTTAGTCGAGCGTGATCGGTCGTTCCACGTTGAAGTAATTTTTATTGTGCACATCTATTAATCTCTGCAACTAAAAGCTTCATCATTTCTTCATTAAGAAATAACGAAAAAACTTCATTTGCATTAATGTCAGATGGCAAATCCAACAGAGGCCCATTTCTTCTGATGAATGAAAATGATTGTTGCTCGTTGGCGGACTCGTTCCACTGGATATTGTCCAAAGAATCATCAACAGTAGTCAATTCCTCTTTGCCGTCTATGGTAAGTTCCTCTAATATCTGGTAAACATCTTCACTTTCATATGATACCTCATCACCAAAGCCTGAACTTGATAAGAGTCTATTTATAATCTTTCCTCGAAACCACACTACTTCTTCGTCACTACTCTGCTCACTATTGATTATACTTTTACGCCGTTTACGTAACAGTTTAAGAATTAAAAAATGACTGATATGTTTGCTAGAAAAAGTACGCTTCTCGACTGCATAAAGGATCTGGGACAATTGCAGTGAGATCCCTCGCAGTCCTCTTTTCGGAGAGCTTATCGCTTTTCCCATTGCGGAACTAAATACTCTGCAATGAATAGAAGGTTCGAAAATGTTACTCGAGTGCCTACTAAGGTTACATCTATTTCCCGCTTATCGCTGTTTGCGTTCTGGCGCGCCAACAGTCAGATTTGGGCGCCACGAGAAACTCAACACAATCACGCTAAGCGGCAAACGTGTTAATGATTAAACGGTATATGGCGCAGTAGGGAATGAACGAACTGTATTTTCTTCCTCCTGCCCATGACTGTCACTGTGGAGTTGCGAGGTAGTGGTACAGCGGCCCTGTTGAACTTACACTTCCAGACACCGCCCTACAGAAATGTCCAAAGAGCCGCTCCCCCCCCCCCCCCTCCTCTCGCACTATGAGAGAATTTCCTTATAGAAAGCAGCGCCGATTGGCATTAGTCGTATTCGTTCAAAATCACAATGACGGCTCTCAAACACATTGAGGATGATAAATATGGAGTTTTAGCTGATAAGAGTTAGGTACTACCCCACCTGCTTTACCAGGGGAACGAAGTATCAGTAATAATTATCTCACGTAAAAAAGAAATTCCGCGAGTAAGTTTATTGTTGTATTCAGATGACCAATACATCAAGATTTACAATTTATATACGATGTGGTTTACTATTTGATACGGTGTGATCAAAAAGTAAGGTAACTTTTTGAATTTCGTGAGACATTATGGTCCGATAAACATGATGAAATCTTGTTATGATAGCTTCATTATTAAAATAAAAAAAAAGTGGGGACAGTTATGCGCGATGTGCAGAGATTTAACACTCAAACTTTGCCAGTGTGTCACTTAACAAAAAATACGTAAATACTTCAATAACATCTTCATGTTTGATTTTCTTATATTCTGATTTATAAAGCAAGTTTTTACGATTTTCAGAATACCGCAAATATTTACGAATAAAGAATATTCAAATATTGTATACATCATGTTGAGGCGTTGTGTGTTGACAATTCTAGAAGCGCCGTTTGGAGATATTATGAAATGTTACCCCATAGAAGAGTACTGCATCATATATTGTACATTTTAATTTTTATTATAACTTTAATAAAGTACTTATGAATTTCTTACTATTTCATAATACAATTTTATTTCAACGTATAGAACACACGAGTAGAGTTTGAATACTAATTCTGTAGACGGCCTTTATTTCAACGGTGAGCAAACTGTGGCTTATAAAGCGCTACTTTGAGCTACTGATATACTGCTGTACGTATTTTGCTTTGGTGAGCAGAAGAAGATAGCTTAGTACTATTGGCATCCTCTAAGAAAACGAATAAGAAGAATGTATGTCTAATTAGTCAGACGGAAAGAGCACATATCTGCTCACACGTATTTGCGACCCAAGCATATTATTCACTGAGCGGTCACGCACACTAATTCGACCGCGTGACAAAGACAGTGAATGGAATGTTCAGAGCAAGTGAGATAGAGTAAAGTAAGCTGTGAGTCGCAAGTATTGACGTAAACATAGATAGAATTCTTTGGGTTCCGTACCGCCTCAGGGTTTATCATAGGCTCAGTGCTTAAAGAGAAACGTTCTGAGCTCATAGCGAAGACATGAGACAATATTGGGACAATATTTATTCATGATGTTTTGTTGTTATTTATTTCAAATTTACAACATCGACTATTATGCTCATTAACTGGTAATTCATGACTTTGTAATTTTCGCACGACAATTGCGGTTCAGTGTTACTCTCTGAATTTTTGTTTACGTTGAAATTAGGACTACAGAAAATACAGCCTAGTGCATTTGTATTCGTAATTTCGTTCCGTTACTTATATGGCAGATACTTTTTTCTATTAAAAATGGATATACAAAACAGTCAAAACATTTTTTTTTTATTGTTTCTAATTTGCTATTATGCATTTAAAACATCTTTCCTCTGACATAGAAAATATCAAACAATAAAAAGTTAAGAGATTAGGATACGAAAAAGCAAAATGAAAAGATTTGTTTAATGTTTTACATATCACAATAAAATTATATAAATTCTCCAAATATTTACTATTACAAATTTCGATAATTAAGAAAAAGGTGATAGACCCATATGTCATTTTTACGGTTTCGGTAATTTTAGTGTTAAATACATACATATGTAATACACCTAAATATATCCAAAAAGTGGTCAATAGTTTTATATTATGAGATACAATTCCTTATAGCATCTGAAACTGATATTTAATACATTCGACATCCCTATAACACACTTAAAAACTCTCCTTTTAGCGTAAAAGCCGACAATTGGAAAAACTATAACATACAAATTGAGGAAACTCTTTTCAATTCCAATACTGACCTACGTCGTGTATGAACTTCTCGAGCTTCGTCTGCATGCCCCAATATCGAAATTCCACGCGACACAACTTGTAGGCGCACATAAGGGACTTCCCTGATGCGGTTGGCTGCAGCTTTCCCTTGGAATAAAAAAAAGAGAAGACATAAGAATAAACATTCAAATAGCATATATACCCAGATTACCCCATAAATCATTCTTTAACTCTTTGCATATAATTGAAATATATAAGGCTTGTAATTTCACACGCAATCATTTTACAAATTACAATTCCCTTAAAAAAATATGTCACATAAAATTTACTCTGCTTTGGACGGTGGGGTCACCTTATAGTGGTCACAAATTTTCTCTATGTAAAAATGCCTCAAAGATTTCAACTTATCCATTATATTTTTATATGGATTCATAACTAATTCGAGGTCATTCAGTGACACACAAAGTCATCTTAAAATCACAAAAACACGCACGTATAGAAAAGATTTTTGGACACTATCAGATATACTTTTCCCCCTTCCCAAATAGGATAAAATGTATTTGAAACATTTTCTAGAACGAATTGTTGTTTTTAAAATAATTACCTACAAAACTTCATATAAAAATCCCGTTTACATGCGCAGTCAAAATTATCGGCATGGACTATAGATTTATATTTTTTAACAAATGTTTCCATCTCATACTCCCGACACAAGAGAAAATGTTTGGCGTTTTAAATAGACCCCTACAGTTATATCAGCAATGAAAGTAAATAAGATTTCATTTATATTATTTAATTATTTTCAGTTTTTATGTACTATGATAATTTAGTTGCCGGTTGTACAATCAATTAGTATTCCGGTAGAATACGTGATATACGAGAAAATACTTGACACACGACAATTAATATTGCGAATTGCGTAATGCCAACAAAAAATGCTTCACACTAAAGCTGCTAAAAAGGTAAAAATTTTTCGAAAGAGAATATTGTTTGAATTGCGGTGAAGGCATTCTTTAAATAAATTCTACTATTTTGTTGCAGTACCTGAATGATTATATAAATCTATTTTTTTTCCTTTTTTGCTCTTTTTTTCATAAATGCTGGCACTATGTCTGGATATATGTTCAAATCGTGACCGACAGTTCCAGTTTTAAATTTCAAGACGTTAAAATTTAAAAAGTTAACTAAGATTAAAAGATGTTACTGCTTATGCTGATTTAAAAAATAATGTATTCATTAAAGGATAAAGGAAATTTATATTGGCACATCTGATTTAAAAGAATGCAATTATTGGATCTACCTAGAAGTTCTTGTTCCGTTTCAATAAACAATATCACTAATATTTCCTGCCACCTCTGCTATTTCAAATACCAACATTTTACATACCCTCGTAAAGTTGGCTATGTCAGCTACCATTTCAGAACAAAACTGGTTTAATTGCGTTGTGTTTTCAGTACTTAATGAATTAAAATTCAAATAAATGAAGAAGAATTACGTATTCGGCATATTATTATATATGATGTTATGAAAGGGAGAAAGGCTGGAATCGGTACAAAAGAAATACTATGAAATGACATTTTGGCTTGTAAGGTAATAATATTGTTTCGATATCGATAGACTAGTCGATTTTCGGTCAAAAATCGACTAATTGACATTACCTATTCGATGTATCAATTATTGATTAAGATGAAAAAATCAGTCTGACTGTCTAGACTTGTAAAATTTATCGAATAACTGAGATTCGTATGTAAAGTATGTCGCAATAAGATTAACGGATGTAATTTTTTTATACAGATTACGCCCGCCAAATTTACGCTTTTGCACTTCAAATTCCTGCTTTTGTAAATCAAATTAATTTTTTTACAAATCAAATTCAGCCTCTTCCAATTCAAATTCTTCGACAACATAAAGATATCCGATGTAAAATTATTATTGCGACGAAAAAGTTGTGTTGCATATATGTAATATTACTTGATAAGGGAATAATATAAAATAATATAAAATTACAGGTATGAAATTGCACAATTTCTATGGCCAATTCAACATTGCGTAGGATGACAGTTTCCCTGTCCTGTTAGAATCATCTTTAGCTCCGTATCATTCGATTAAAACACCAAAAATTTTCCGTCATTTTTTTTCATATTTAGTCGCAATATATATATTTTAGATTAAAATAAAAATATGATCGGATTTTGTATTAATGATATCTTTTATTGCAACATTAAAACCGTCATTCTTATTGAGATACCCTTTACAACATTGTATATTCGAATTTATGAAATGCTTAAAGTTATAAAAGCACGCTTAACATTTTGTCAATATTTTTTATTTTATCAATTAATTTGCGATAGCTAATGCACATTTCTGAAAGTATATTTTATAAATTTCAATTGCTCTTCCCATGTAAATGCAGAAAATGAATGAAATTGAAAAGAAGAAATCTCGTGAATATTCCCAATCCTGATATATTCCGTAGCTCACAGCAGTGGGAGCATTACAGAGGAAGGAGTACACACGGAATTATTAATTTATTCCTTGACCGTGGTGATGTCAGGCAGCTATTGCCAAATGGTCCAGATTTATAGACTCTATAATCGACGCGCGAGTTATTTACAAACTGCGCAGAAATGTATAATTATGCTTGTTACAATACACATTGACATATTTAATTGTATTATTCATAGAAACGTGCAAATACAACATTATACAGCCTAATACGACTTATAAATAGTCCAAGAAGGCGGGAAGAAAACAAATTATCTTTTAAAATTGGAAAAATGTCCTTCAAGAAGAAACTTTTGCATCAGAATTATTACATATAACGATTTCGTAACATTAATTGCTTGATCAATTGTTCCAATGTAAAACAGATTGTAGTTCAGTAATATAACTTATTGCTAGTCAAAGAAGGCAAGAAAGGAACGAATTATTTTTCAAAATTAAAAAAGGTCTTGTAAAGAAAAAACTTTTGTCGCATTGTTATCACATATAGTGATTTCGTAAGATTAATTACTTGCCCGATTTTTCCAATGTAAAATAAAGTGTGGTTCTCTCAAAAATCGTACCATAGCTCGAAAAAAAGTGTATTATAGCTCTGAAAAGAGGCAGTTAATAATCAATCCTTGCACGACTAATTCATTCAATCCTTTCAATCGATTAATGTTACGAATTCGTTATACGTAATAATTATGAAGCAAATGTTTTTCTTAAAGAACATTTTTTCAATTTTAAAACGTAATTCTTTCTTCTTCCGCCTTCTAGGACAAGCAAAAAGTTATATTAAGTTATATAATGTTGTGTTTACACGTTTCTATGAATAATACAATTAAATATGTTAACGTGTATTGTAATAACCATAATTATACATTTCTGCGCAATTTGTAAATAGCACGCATGTCAATCATAGGATCTATTAATTTGGACCAACAGCTGTTTGCCGCCTGACACCGCCACGGTCGTATTCCAACTTTTCGTTGCTCCCTTTCAGGGGTCGTGAAACAAATTAATGATTGTATGTGTATTTTGCGTGCTCCGGCTTATCTCCACCATTAAGCTGAATGACATATTTTAATATTGTAAAGTGTTTTTGTGCATTTTTTTATATGATTTTTTTATATATAAAATGTAAGTGTAACAAAATTTTCTTTAATATCTTGTAAAAAATTATTTGTTTTATGAAGCTATTTATGCAGTTTCTAAATATTTTTTTTCTGCGGTTTTTTTGTGCAGTCTCTATCCAACGCACAAAAACAGATTTGTCTGTAGTTGCCCTTAAGCCTACATGTAAAATTTAGCCCTGTGAGTAAAAGAGAAAAAGTAAAAGAAATAAGTGACAACTACGCCAGCGGCTAGAGGTTTAACAGATTATCAGCTCTGCTTCGCTGATTTGCAATACCATCGTATTTATTCTCTTTGTCCCACGATTGTTTCGCGTGTGTGAGCGTTTTCACAAATAGCAGGTCACATCAGAAGTACATGTGAGAAAGTACGTCCTACTTCCATTTTGACCAATACCACACGTGCTCTGCAGACTGCCAAATTATCAGTTTATATAGCTATAGTAAGCGCGATCTGCCCAGCTCTCACTCTATTACGTCTGTCCCTTTCATTTTCGCCCGCTTGCATTCGAATGTTCATATCCGTGCTCTGGGTGACAATATTGATTGGACAAATAAGTAATGTCACTTTTTTGTAGTAAGTATATTTCAGTGGGATATCCTCATGCATCCATCATACTCCCCTAATATAATACCTTGAAATTACTATGTGTTTAGATATTAACACAATTACTTAATAATATCAATTTCTGTCATTTAAAGGCCGAAGAAATACGCGTAATTGCATTTTGTGCAGAAAAGAATCTGAGTTTATATATTACATAAATATATATGGGCAAGAGGATTAGGAGTGTCATGTCATATTATAATATATCGACATTACTTTCACTTCGTTCCAGTAATCCTCGAGCCACGTGTCCGAGAGAGGTCCTCTGCCAGTTTTCTCCGAAATATAGAGCTTTGGATCCTCCTCCCTGACATAATCGTAGAACTGATCCTTCACGATGTCGATTACATCTGCAAGTATCACAATCTTGTTTTACTCATTTTTCTCCTTGATCGAGTTGTTAAGTCGGCGACAAGTTTAACCTTTCAAACTCAGAGAATATTTCCACAATTCCTTTCATCAATTCGATGATTATAAATAAGATTCATGATGGAAATTTTGAGTAATTTATCGGTTTTCTTACGATTTAATATTTATTACATAAAAATTATTATTAGCTCTCGTATCCTGCGTCTCGAGCTTCTTGTTTGCATGGTGTCTACTCTACTAACATCGTATTAAAACTAATGGCATCTTACTTCACTAATCCTGAATTCTTAGAAAAAGTGCATAAGGAAGATCTTTGTTTCCCTTAATCCAGGAGAGAGTGTGTTGTCTACGAAATACTATATTTCTTTTAACCTTTTTCATGCCAGCACACCTGGCATTCCCAATACAAATGTCAATTCAGCATCCAAAAATCAAAATAAGATATAAATAAATAAACATGGATCCAGCTTAGTATCAAATCATCTAATTACAAAAAACATAAAAAATTCATCATCGCCTCAGATTAATCTAACTGAACGTAGGGAGGACCTATTACAAATTTCGTAGCATTCAGTCCGAAAATAGAATACAAAGTAAATATATAAAAATCAGATGCTCACCTACGATTCTTTTCCTCAGATCCATCTAACTCAACATCCAAAAATCTAACCGCAACAGAACATAAAAAATACAGACCCAAGACAGAATGTAAAATGAATAAATAAAAATGAAACGCTCACCTACAATTCTCACCCTCAGATCCATCTAACTCAAGGTCCAAAGATCCGACCGCAAAAAAAATACATTAAGAAATCCAGAGCCAATGTAGCCTGAAAAATAAATAAATGAAAATCAGGTGTTCACCTATAACTCTGCTCCTCAAATCGGCCCCGTTGAGTTGGAACACATTCTCCTGATATCCATTGTCCGGGAAGTAATAGGTCTCGATCTCGATCGAGAATTTCTCGACAAATGGGCACGTATACCGCGTTTTCGTGTAAGGATAAGCGTTCCATGCCTCTTCCTTGACAAACGCCGATTTTGGGAGGAGGCTCTTGAACCACCCTGGTAAATGGCTCGCCACGTGGTAGATCTTGTGGGTATACTGCCCATTTCCCCCTGGCCCGTTGGTATATGGTTCATTCACGATTATCTCCACACCACTTCCCGCCCCCTTGCTCTCTTGCCTTGATTTTTTCTTTGAAAAACAAATAGACAAAAAATATTTATTAATAAATACTGAACTTCTCTTTAGTAATCGTTGACTTCAACAGCATTGTCTAATTTCAGTTACATCGTTTCACTCATTCTTTAGAAAACTTCAGTTTGTCATTAAAACAAAGAATCAATCTGGAGTCTGAAAATGCATGAATCAATAACCGTTTCTTTTACTACAGATTTCGGGGGAGAAGTATGATCAGTAAAGAGATTTATTCAATGTTTTGAAACGCATCAATTTCTCCTCCTACTCAGGAGGATTATCCTTGAAGGGAAAGAATTAGAAAGTTGCTAGATTCACTCTTTGCATGATATTGTTCGAAATTTACGCTACACGCGTCAACGTTGACAACATATTGAAACGTTATTGAAACTTATAATGTATCGTGCTATAAATAATTACAGACCACTAAGAAAATACAGTGATATCCAAACAAGAAAGCCGATACTTGCAAGGTCGAAATGACTGCAAAGGACATTGAAACAAAATGAAACAAACTGATCAACAGGCAAATGAATTAATTTCACAAAAATGTAGTACTTCTAATTTATTTTCACAAAATATACAATTTTTATTTTATGCTTCGTTTGCTTAATGATTGGACGAACACTAGCTTTTTAGTTTTACTGATATACTGAAGTTTTTCGAATGGAGTAAAATGACCAAACTTCTTTTTTCTTTCAACGGAATGCGACATCTACTATGGAGAGCTCAAAAAAAATTACTCGGACGACCCAAGCGTAAGGGGTATTTTTCCTTTGGCACGTCTATCCCTACGATTTACAGCCACCCATTCTCCGCATTTTGGTAATCGACGTCAGCGCGATACAGAGTACCAGAATTCCCGTGTTTATAGCGCATCTACCATATTGCATGTCTACGATTTATCGTTACTAGATATAACGATTTTATATTTACACTAATGTTTTGAGGCTGATTACATCGTTCACTGCGCATTAAGACACTCTTTCTCAAGTGATCCCATTCATTGTTTTCATCGCACGATCAGATTAATATGCGTGACCGTTTCGGCAACCAATACGCTAGAGCCGACACATACGTCAGAAAGGACGTGTCCCTTCCGGTCCGACCGATTAGATCCACATTCCTTCCGCGAGATTTCTTTTTAGCTCTCTATAGTATTTAATATGGTGTTATATATTGCTAAGACTTGAGCAATTGACAGTCTGGGGGTTACGAGAGAATTCAGTTTGCCTCGTCTAACTGCAACTTTGTCTCTAACAGCCTCGTCTAATTACTCAGACAGGAAACACATTGCTACGCGGCAGACTCGGGTTCGAATCCCGCCCATCACCTCTGGTTTTTCTTTGTGATATGTATACCGTAGTTCTGGTGGTTCGGAACCCCCTTTAAATAGTAGGTCCTAGACCAAATGACCTTAGCAGTCGGTGCCAAAAATGAATTAAAAAAAAAAAAAAATTAGATCAAACTTAGCGAAGAAATTCAATACTGAGCGTACACAATCTGTTCATATCTACATACAAGCATAAACCAGTTTTTAACTGTCTTTTTTTTGGAATAAGATTACACATTCTTTCGCATGCAATGCAAATAACATTAGTTGTAAATCGCTTGTCAATCATGGCATAGACTCTAGCTGAGACAATTGACACAATTCACATTTCTGGTGAATCCAGGCAAAATGTAATGCAAGCAATAGCATTGTACATTGGCAGGTTTCCAGAAAGGAATCATTCTGCGAAAAGTACATTTCACCGTGTAGTTTCGCAGTTCATGGAAAGTGGGATTGCCAAAGCGAGAAAAATTTTATTTGTCAGTAATAAAATAATTTTCTCCGTTGAAACAACATTATGTATATTTTCTTTGAAAATTCTATATTGTAAGAACTTGTGAATAAGAGAAAAATTGTTTCAAACAAAAATTATTTATTTTAGGTCATAGATTAAGAATCTATATTGAATGTTTCCGTTTGAAGAAAAGAAGTTAACCATGAAATGACTTTGAAAACATAATGCAAATGTGACTCCTACATCAGCTCCTCCGTAACTCAAACTTTTTATTTGAAACATTTTTTTCTCCGGGATTTAGTTTTTGAGATCAGGAAGATCCTTCCAGGTAGCCGGGATTGGCACCTCTCCCTGTACTTATACAGGGTATTTCGCTTAGAAAGCGATTATTATACCTATTATAACTACAAGTATCTAATTATCCCATCTCCGTTTATACAAATATTTATCATTTCAACTAGTATCTGTGCGATACGTCGCCTATTAATTATTACTTTGTCCATAAATTTATTTTGCATCTTTGAACTAAGAGCACCCATTCATTTCAATAACAGAGACATTTCGAACACTCCGCGTAGTCCTTTTTAAACTGAGAATACGTAAAGAGTACATTTTTAATTGGCTTAATAAATTGAATGTTTTAATGAATTATCACCACCGCCACCAGAATACTTTACGCGTTTAGATTTCTACCAATTTTACGCATAGATCATCGACTACTCAGTGTACATTGTACTCTGCTGTCAGCCCGTGCTCGTTGAACGATTAGCATTGTTTGCTTTTGACATCTATCATATTGAGTCCTGCTGGTTTTGTGCAGAATGGATACCAAAATTAAATAGAGTTTGTTATGATACCGCGCTAATGCAGATAATTATCTTTAGCTTTCTTTTTATATATAGTTTTTCTCATTCATTTCATGTTTTCTCTTTAGAACATGCACTCAACAAACCCCTTATGTAATATGAGTATACTTTTCACATTGAAAACAATATTATATTACAGCGTTTTAAATCAATTGCAAAACAAATCACACCACAATAGTTTTACTTTATTTTGTGTTCTAAACCAATATTATAGTCATGCAGAACATTATACACGTCCTCTCCATCTCTCCACAAGGCCTTTAGGTCATACATCAAAAAATACATGATTCAACAATGTACAATAGATATGAGTATTACTCACTCATTCTAAATCTTACCTGTTTAATTTATTAAACTATTTAATAATTTCCTCTTTATAGACTCTCAACTTGAAAAGGACCATGTGAGGTGGCCAAAATGTTGCATTTATTGTAATGAATGGCAGCTGTGATGCCGCAAATACACACACATATATATATA
>JBCFXI010002066.1:0-31638 GCA_038496175.1 Ampulex compressa | reverse complement strand
AGGGGAGGGATGGGGTGGGGTGGGGTGGGGTGGGGTGGCGAGGAGGGAGGCCGGCGGAACTCGAAAGGGTCGAGGGGGGGAGGGAGCGCGGGCGCGCGCGGGAGGCGGGTGGCGGGTGGCGGGGGGAGGAGGAGAAAGTCGGGGCGGGGAGGGGGAGAAATGGAGGAGAAGAAAGTGGAAGAGCACGGGGTTGCTTTTGGAGAGGTTGCGAGGGGGTGCAGCCGCGGCACGGTGGAAGGGTTGTTGTAAACAGGATCGGGTTGGGGTAGGTCGATCCCTTTGTCTCTTTCCTTACTCCGGCGCTCCTCGCGGATTCGTGCCTACGCTCGCCACCGGCCCGGAGGAATCCCAAACTGGAAGCGGAAGAGAGGGAGGGCGGGAACCTTGAGAGATTCTCGATACCTTTGCGCGATCGTCCGCCTTTTGTGCGGGGCCGAGGGAAGGGGGCCCGCGTTACCCTTCGGAAGATCGACCTGGAGGGCCGCGACGGCTAATCCGGACGTTAGAGTATCCGGACGCGATTGGACGTTGGATGGCTCATCGATGCGAGGCTCGAGAAAAAAAAAAATATACGTATATACGAGTATATATCCTTCTAGCGCGATTCTCTCCTCTCGGTTATTTTTCCGGTCAACGTGCGCCACGAGAGTAGCGGATGGAAGTACGTTAAAAATATAGCGTGGCGAGGAACAAGAAATCCTTTATCGACGAGGAAGGTGGCAAGGAGGACGTCGTTGTAGTTTCATCGAGCGAACGATACGGCGTATGGAAATTCGCCGCGACAACCGGTAACGGTCCAAGACGAATGGCTCTGTTTGCGGTACAGCGTGTAAGCGTGTAAAGCCGTAATCGCCGCTAAATCTCGAAACATCGTCCGGAGGATCAAGGGTGGTGAGCTGTATCGCGGCGAATCTCCTCGCCGGACGTACCGTGCTCTTCGGGGCTTGCGTCGAAGACCCCTCGGCGGACCGTCCCTCGTATCCCCGTCCATCCTTCCCTCCTCTTCCGATTATTCATCGAAGCCTCCTTCCCCACGCGCGCTCCCCTTCGAAACTACTCGGCGCTGCGCTCTTTGCGCCGACGGATTGCCCTCGCGCGTCTCGCGTAGACGGAAAGCTTCCGGGAAATACTTTTCGATATCCTCGAACACCGTCGCGCGCGGCGAAAGCGAGCTACGGCCGGTCCAAAGAAATATATCGAAAACGAAGCTTGAGGTATTTTCGTTGTCCGCCCAACGACGAACGCAAGAGGAGAGGATGGAAGGCAAAAGGGAGAGATCGTCGTAGATAGGATCGAGCCAGGACGGGCTGCTCCGTTCTTCGTTTCGATTATTTGACGCTCTTCGCGGCCCGTGCATCCGGTATGTTGACCGAGGGGCATCGGCGTACTACGTTCCGTTCGTCGATCTCGATCGCGTTTAATGTCAGTCCGTGCGCCGATCTAGAGCCGTGGAAGAAGACGTGGAACGGCGGATGGAAGGGAAGAGTCTCGAGGGGATTGCTGCGAAGTATCTGCGTAGCGAGGAGCGAAGAGCGGGGGAAGAAAGTGGAAACACGGTGAACTTTTGGATGGATAAGTTGCGAACGTGACGGGATGCGAGCAGAGGCGAGGTTTGAAAGAAAGCTGGTAGGAGGATTACCGTAAACCGGATCGCGTTGGGGTAGGTCACCCCTTTTCTTCCTGCGCGCCTCCTCTCCGTATCCGCCTACCGCTCCTTCGCGCGTACCAATTTTAATCCGCCATAAACTTTGTCTCTTTGCCCTGCGTCTCTTCTTGCGGTGCGTTGCGCAACGCTTTAACGGATTGCCCAAAGCTAAAGACCTGCGATCGTGTATTTTTATCGCGTCGAGATAGCGAAGCGTGGAAGAATTCTGTTCGCCCTGAGAGTAAATGAACCTTGCTTCGTGGGATGGGGAATCTTCCCGTTATCCGCTTTGTATTTACTTTTGTCCGATACCATTCTATGTACGAGAGATCGAAATTTGGGAAGAGATCGGTCGTGTGCGAATTTTCCGTGTCGCGAGAAAAATTCTTTCTCGCTTGGCAAAGGAGGGAAACGCGCTTTGCGGCGTCGAAGGGCTATTTTCTTTGACGTGTTTCGCAAAAGTGTAGATACGGATGCGTTAAAAAAAAATTAATCTGCAAAAGGAGGAAAAGGAAAAAGGCGTGGGCTCGTGCACTTTAAAAAGCGGCCTATAACCGGAAAATCGTGCAAGATGAGAAAAGCTGCGAGCAAAGGGTGGACCTCAAAAGAAGAGGAAAATGTGGAACCGCGCGAAGCTTTGCACGAGAGTGGGTGACATAATACGCGAGCGGGAATAGGGAGAGATTTTTCCGTAAACAGCGTCTTGTTCCGGTAGGTAAATCGCACTTTTTTCTTCGTTATTACATTCTCGACGTTATTCTCCCCGCAGACATCGGAGTTTCGAGGACATCGATTTTTCGCGAAGGATACTTTTGCCCGATAAAGCCGATTTCCAAAAGTTAACCGAATCTTGTCGACGAAAGGATACCGTTCGTCAGAGAGGAAGCTCCTGAATAAAAATAGGAACCATAATTTCGATGCGGTTAATCGGTCGAGATGGAGTGGCTGCAGAGGGATAAGAAAGTTGGGCAGAATTTTTACGCGAAGCAAGGATGTAATCTCGCAAAACCGAGGACCGGGCTGGAGGGAGCGGAGCTGGAAGGAGCGGAAACAAGAAGGAGGGAAATTGTCTGGCGGGGCACGCAACGAGGACATTCCTGGCCACACACTTTTCTAGAATTATAATTTAGCGCGAAGTCGACTCGGGGCGATCGTAAACGTTTACGAAATACTCGTCCCCCTCGCGTGGGCGGCTGGCATTAATACGGAGAGGAAGACGTGAAGAATGGTGCAAGAAAGTGGAAGAGCCAGGAGGCAAGGGCTTTCCGCACGGATGCAAACGTCGCAGGGTAGCGGAGAGAGTTTGCCTCTTCTACCGCGAGTTTCCGCACCGGTAGAACGTCTTTCGCCCCTTTTCACGTCGTCATCCTCGTTAAGCTCCGTAATGTAACTCCAAGGTTACGAAAAGGCGCGTATTCCCTTTCCTCGACAAAAGAAAACCTCGATCGTCCATCGCCCGATCCTATCCTCGATTCGGCACCTCGTTCTTCCGCGGTAAGCGTCTTCCCAGATCGATGAAAAAAATTCGATCTCGCGGAGCTCCTCTAAGCTCGAAGGGCCGACTTTTTCCTTCGACGATGGCGGATATACGTCGGAAATGCGGGGGATATGGGAGAGGAGATAGAGGGCGGCGCACGCACTTACCGGTCCGATCGATCCCAGAGACGATCGATCGGCAGGGATGCGGCCTACGGGCGTCGCGCAGTTGGCACGAGGGTACACCGGTCCGACCAGGTACCACCGTTAATGCTAATCAACAGTCCAAAGAGTACCTCGAATATAAAGAGGTCCTCCCGTTGTTCGAGTGCGCGCGATCTGAATTAAGGCGCGGACGGCGGAACCGAGGATGATAGCGGCCCGACGGGAATGTAAAAAAGAGGCGGACGGTGCGCCGTTTTATTGGCCCCTGCCTTTTATTTGCTTGGCTCGGCGCTCGCTCCTTTGAAATTCCAGGCGTACGCGGGCGCAATGTTTGGTTAGTCTCGCTGTTATCGTCGTGCCGTACGATGCCTATCCTTACGATTATTATTGCGGAACGCGGAACGACGCGATATTAACGGCCGTGGGACGTCGTTGCGATCGACGTTTTTGGCACTCGCGGTGCAGCGCGCGCCACGTATCTCGCGCTACGCGCCGCTCTACGTGTCCGGGGTATGCCGACTGCAAAATGTGGGATACCGAGCTAACGGTAGAAGGTGGCGCGTTAAAAATGTTCGAGTCGACTCGAGGGGCCCGCGAGGATACGGGAGCGTTCCCGTTGGAAAAGGTAGCCGCCCTCTCCGTTGAGCGAATCGACATTTGGCCGGCAATTTTTTTTCGATCGCTCTGGAATAAGAGGCCGATACTCGATATCGTACCGTTAGGTCACTCTCCCTCCGTCCGGGTCTCATTGTCGTTTCGCATATTACGCGAGAGGGGGGAGGCGAACAGGTACGTGGGAAGATGCTCGATCGAACCGATCGCGCCGAAAGGGAAGGGAGCTTCCATTATTGCGATGAAAAAAGGTGCACCACCGGGGAGGTAGGTAGGAGGGAATAAAAAATCCAAAAGACGGGCTATCGCTTTTCGCACGATTGTCAATAACCACGAGAGGCTTCCGTCGCAGCGCCCGACGCATGAAAGCCGAGCGTCCAGGGGATGCGTTCATTGTATCCCGAGAATGACCGGTCGCGTTTCAGGCGCTATTTAACGAAGGCCGTCGAAAAACGCGTCGAATCTCTTTTGAGCGAACGAGCCTGCTTCGCTGACCCCTTTCGAGGAATATGCGACCTTCGAAAGTCCATTTGAAGATGTAGAGGTACGGGCGCACAAATCGTTCCTAGCTTCGTACGATGAGGGACGTTCTGGCGCGAGGGTAGAGGATCGCGATGCACGGACGTAAGCGTATGAAATTCGGAATAGCCCGATTACGATCCCGAGAACGATCCACCTTATCCGCTTATAGCGTTGACACGTATGTGGTATTTGCGCAACGTCTTACGTCGTCGGCGTGCCGTTTCCGCGCGTTCCGATCTTTATACACGCCAGTTCCTTTATATCTCCGGTACGCGAGGGTTTAACCGAGGGTGGATAATTTATCGGACGCTCGTAGCTCCTCTTCCAGCGCGGCCGGTCGTAAAGCGCGCAAATTTGGTCGCGGGCCCCGACGCACGTCTGTTTACCGGTTCTCCTGTCCACGGTGAAACGACGGATTACAGTTATTTACACGCGGTCACTGTCAATGACCCACAGCCCGAACGTTCCCGGCCATCCACGGAAAAGCAATACGTACGGTGAGCCGGGAAGGGTACCGTGCTTTCGTCGTAACACGTCCGAGCAAAAAATACTACGAGGCTTTGGCCGAACTGCTCGATACCACCTTGCCCTCCAAGCTCCTTCCGCGGTACGACATTTTACACGCTCCTTCGCTCCTCGAGGACGACAAAATTTCGATATTACCGAAGCGAATGAAGAACCTTCGGATCACGGACGATCCTTATTATAAATAAGAACACGTCTCGACCTTTCGTTTCTTCCGATTTTAGGCACATTCGTTCGAACCTTACTTCCGGCACGACGAACGACGATTTAATACGCGAGATACGAATGTAGAGAGCACGAAAATAATGGTACATTATCCGAAGAGGTACTCCAACAAATTGTGCGATAACCGAGCGTGACAAGTGGCACGATAGCGAGGAGGAGCGAAGGAGAATGGAAATAAGCTTCTCCCATTTCGTTCTCCCCCGGCGCAAAGGTCAGACCGAGGCTGCTAATAATCGTCAGAATTTTTCTTAGCTCTCCGGCTAAAATACTAGAGGCTCGAAAGTATACGAGCTACTTAGCCCCGAGTGAGCCGCGCAAGGAAAGTAACCGCGAGCGACCGCGATCGGACGCGAATTATAGCGTCGTCTTTCATCTTGCCCGAGAGTCAATCAAACGCCAGCCATCATCGTCCGATCCTCCGCGAGGAGACAAAGGGCTCCAAAGCTCGGACGCATCGTCCACGGCGCGTCTGAAAATTCTCGGATCGCGAAGACGTTTCCTGGAAGGTGGATCGGAACCATCGATCCTTCGGCCTCGTTTCGCCAAGTAAGCCTGTGTAGCAATTAGCGCGATTATTCTCGGTACGGCCGAGGATCGCAACGAGGTCCTCGAACGAGTTTCGCTGAAAGGCGAGTGAAATGCGCGCCGGCAAAGGGCATCCGCGGTGGAGAAGAATCGACGGAGAGCCCTCTTTTCGTTTCGCCTTTTCTCGTTCAAGAGAACAAGGCACGCCGCGCGGCTGGCGGGCGGAGCGGCTCGACGTGGAGAGGAGAGGAGAGGAGAGGAGAGGAGAGGAGAGAAGAGGAGAGGCGAAACGAAGCGATCGATAGGTATGAACGCGTTATACATATAGGCGCGATCGATGCGGGCCTAGGCGGTGCGAGAGTGAGCGATGTATAGGTACGTAGGTAGGTAGGTAGGTAGGTTGGTAGACCATTGAAAGCGTACAGGGATGTACCGTTAGCCGCGTCACCCGTCGATATATGACTGTACCCATTGAAATTCTTGTCGTCGCCCGAAAACGAGCCACTCCGCGTGGAATTACCGCTCCCGACGCGCAATTCCCTCCCCCTCTCGCCGGCTACCTAGCTTCTCTCGGTAACTTCGATTCGACAACTATTTCATCCCACTTATCCAGAACCGTTTTATGGACGATGCGACCTAAGGTCACGCTCCGTGATCGGCGTATGTGTATACACGTGCCTTTTTTTACCTTTTTTCACGGAAATAAGCGGTAGTCTTGGACAACGTCGCGATCGCTCGTGAATTTCCGATACTCGATGTGGATAGAAATTCTCTATTGTTTATTGGAAAGACGGTTTGGTAGATGGGATATACGTGTATACGAGTATACTGCCACGAGAAAGACGTTCTTTTGGATGTCGAAAATACTGTTACGTAACTGCTTGGCGGTTCTGAATTTATGGATGTGAGATGCTCGAAGCGATATACGATCGTGCAAAATTCAGCGTTTATCGGCTTGGTAGAGAGAGAGAGAGAGAGAGAGAGAGAGAGAGAGAGAGAGAGAGAGAGAGAGAGAGAGAGAAAGAGAGAGAGAGAGAGGGAGAGGGAGAGAGGGATGTTAAATTTTGGAAAATATGGAAGATCGTATTAGGCTGCAGGATGTACGCATGCGAATCGTTACCGCGGCGGCGGAGTCGAATCGTTTTGGCACGATCGTGATCGCGCAATCGGTGCGCTCGTGAAAGTGATGTATCGCTCCATCGATGAGGCAACTCGCGACTTTTCGATCCGTAAAATTTCACCGAGGTGCAAACGACGGCGATCGCGGAGTCGGCTCGTTTTTGCATCCCCCATCGAGTATCTCGTTGCGCCGACAAAAGTGAGGACGGTCGATGTACGGCAAAGGTGACGAAACGTTAACGTAAAACCCTCCTGAAAACTCTTCCGATAAAGGAAAGGATCTCAGGATCGAGGCGTTCGTAGCGATTAGCTAAATATCGGAGGGCGCCTCGAGAGGAGGGATTTATCATCGCGCTTTCTCAAATCGATCGGCTCTTCGCGAGGACTCGCGAGCAAGAGGAATCGTCGAGGGACATCGTCGTAGGCAGACTTTCTCGCGGGTAGCCAGGTTCGATGCGCTTTTTCGGCAAGGCCCGCAGCATTACAACGCGCCAAGTGAAATTTACAGCGGATCCTGCCGTAAATTAAGTTACGACAACCGTGGATTCGACAAGCCGTCCCTCGGGCAACGTTGGCCCGCACCGGCGCGAACAGCTGGTCGGTGTTCGTCAGGCCGATACGTCGCAGACTTTCCGTCCTGGGATCGCACTCTCCAGTTTTTTTTCCGCAATTTTTTTCCTCCTCCCGTTACTCGCCAACCTCCTGGCCCCCCAACGTTACGACCGACTTTTCACTCGCCGTTTGTTCCGCCGAGTTTAACTCCAGATTTTTGTACCATCGTTTTTGGCCGTCGCGATGAGCTCGGATTTTTATCGTTTCTCCGCGACGAGAGGCAAGATCGATCGATGCCTATCGGAATCCTGGATAATCCAGCATCGTGGCTTTACACGATAATCCACCGTCGAATTTAAACGTGGATATTCGTATTATCGTATCATCCGTATATACTCCGTACCGGCGCTCGATCACCAGAAATCCCGTCGATCGGCGATCGATCGGATCGAAGGATAAAAAGCTCCGAATCGGCCGCGCGGTTTTCGGTAGATACGCCAACGCTACGCACGGTGTACTACGATAACTTATTTATCCGCGCGAATGGCCGGTGGTCTTCGCGATACATCGGACGGACGTGGAGGGTGTTTTGAAATACCGCCGGCTAAGTTTGCCGGCGTATCCGCGGGTTCAAAGCATCCTTCTCGGGGCAGATTTGCTCGGCGATCTGGCTTTTCGGCTTTCTGGCCACATCTAGCTGGTGGCCCGACGAAAACGAGGGAGGAGGTAAAAGGAAGACGGCAAGTGCGATAGGAAGGTAGGGGGAGAGAAAAGGAGTATATATTTAGTCGAGTTGGACCGATGCCAAGCTCATCAACGAAAATGAAATCTGGGTCTTTCTTTCTCTCCCTCTTTCCCCCAGCATCTCTCTTTCTCGCCATACCTCCCCCTCCCTTTCTCTTTCTCTCCCTCTTCCCCCCCCACCCCTCGCGCTCTCTCTTCCTCCCGATCTTTCACTCCCAAAGCCCGACAGCGCCCACCGTCGATGCTGAAGCGTAGCCGACGAGCTCGCCACATATGCGCGCAAGCCGTGCCGCACGAAATTTCGCTTTTGCTCTTACCCCCTCCCTCTTATTATATCCCGGCTGATTTCTGCTATCGCACCACCACGCGAGGATCGCGTTTCACACGTCGGCAGCGCCAGCACCGACGCGCAAGATCGTTTCGAGGATGGATAGCGGTGAGTGTACGAATACCCCAAGTGGTACCGTAATAACGGGAAAGGAAAGGAAGTCGAAAATATACGAGGATAGAGAAATCCAAGGGACAAAACGTTGCCTCGCCGTGATCTGCGTGGCGCGGAGTATGTATGGCACGGAGAGGAATAAATTACCATTAATAAACTTACTCGACAGAGGATTAATCTCTGCCGGTTTAATGAATTTACATTAATGAGCGTTCCCAACGATTCACGGGTCAGAGGTAATTTACGTTTCAGGGTGGAAGGCAGAAAACCGTATTATTCCCGGTACTGCCACGCTGGAGAACGTCACTCCGCGGATATTACAAATTCAAAGTAAATTTTCCTCGTTGCCTATAACCGTTTAAATAAATACGCTTAAATAATTTTGCCTTTATTTTAATACGACGTTAATTCCTACGTTATCCGTGCTCCTCTTACGTTCATCGTCGTAAACCCTTTTTATCGAAGCGAGTACAACTTTAGCTCCAAATGCAACGTATCGCGTGGATCGCCGACGATTCGACGAGTCCTTGGAAATATCCTCCCGCACTCTACACCATTCCCCTTTGCGAATACCGTCAAAAGCGTATTCTCGCCAACCTTCAAATTTCGATGCTTCTCTTTCAGCGTGGCTCCACGTCGAGACTCGACGAACGACCGTTGGAGGCGCGTTGCGGCTAGAAACCAGTACAGGGCGCGATACACGATGGATCGTCGCGCGGAAAAGTCCCGAGATAATCGTTCCGATCGGGGAGTGCGGTATACGACTCGAAACATCGATCCTTCCGATCCAACGCGGCTCTCCGCGGGACTCGATGGCTTCGACGGGCGCGAAAGTGCGACGGGCTGCTCCGACACGTGGGGTGGGCAGCCGTCGGTTTTCGCGAGTTGCGCAACCAGGCAGAGGTAAGGAGTCGCCGGTTTGGTAGAAACGAGAAGGAAAGAAAGGGACCGGGCTGGGCCCGGCTCCGGAAAGGATTCGGCTGCCGCAGGCGGGGAAAGCGAGGGACTAGCTGGACGGATCCCCTCGCGGCTCTCTTAGACCCGTTCTCGAGCATCGCGAAGGAACATCGCCCGGTTGGCCACCGGCTAGGCCGCGGCTGAACATCGATGGACGTGCGCGTAATATCGTTCACGCTACGCGCAATATTCGCGCCGACTCGGTCGTACCTCGCGGTCCTACGCTCGGACCACGCTGCTCGGCTCCACTCGAGTATCGAAGGTTGGCCGGAGCTTTGCGCGTAGCGGTCCATATAATACAGCTGAGATATTGGCGGATGAACTCCTCGGAGGTCCAAAGTGGCCGACGGAACGTGCTCGACGAGGACTCGCTTGGACGGCGATCGAGCGGAGAAACATCGTAGAACGTATATGTACGTTGTGCGTGGAATGCCCGCTAATTGCATACCTCGAATATTACGAGATAAGAGCGTTCAAAGGTTTCGAACGTTATTAACGCTTGGACGTCGCTAGTGCCGAGCGGCCGCCCTCCGTTAACGTACACGCGAGATGTGGTAATCCGGCGATTATTCGCGGGGTTTAATGAGCCAGAGGATAGGGGGGAATTGCGTAAATGTTTGTATCGCTAGGGGGCTATTGTATATTATCGCGCCTCGATCTCTTTTCGAAGGCGGCTTCTAAATCCGCGGGCTGAGCCTCGGGTGGGTATCGGCGGCACGATCTCATTGACAGGTATATCATTGCCCCCGCGGTGCTAATCCGGCATGACCTACGCCGCGACGTATAATATTCACGGAACTCTAATGTTGCGGAACATTTTTGCCACCGGAGCGGCGGAACGGTGATGCAAAGCCCGGTGCCATTGCGATCCGATTAGCGCACGGCAAAAACCTGCCTCCGTTTGGCTCCCGCGAATACCGAAACCGAAGGCCTTTTAAATCACCGCGTACCACGCGAGGCTTGCTTCGATTCCAGCTCCCCGACTCGGACGCGATATCGACGTGGAAAAAGAGCGTACGATGGGACGCTGCCAAAAATCATTTTACACCGCTCATCGGTAATGGACGCGCTTTATTATTCGATGATGTCACTCCGCTTTACCGCGTTATTCGGGAATCGACGAACTAGCCGCTTTTTTAAGGCCTTATACGGTCCGATCTGCGATCATTGCGCAAAGCTTCGATACGCTGCGCGCCGCTCGTATTTTATCTTTCTGCGATCTTTCTTCGAACGCTGCCGACATAACCGCGGGCTAGGCCTCGGGAGAGCGCATTGACAGGGTAATCGTGGTCATTTACCACGAGTTACGAGTGCCAACGCGACGACTTTGATTTGTATCCGATCGACGATGGGGCAGGGTTGCGCGAAAATGACCACGAACCGTGGGTTTTCCACCGAGATATTCGTATAACCGATCCATCATTACGGATGTCGATTTTTGCCTTGCAAATTCATACGTAAATACGATCGTCGAGACAAAGACGTTGTGAAGGATGGTCGAAGGAGGTTTTCAAAGCGGCATCCAACTTTTGGGCGAATGCGCGTATAGCGCGAAGTTCTCCTTAGGAGCAGCTTTCAAAGTATATATCGGGTCACGTTTCGATAATTTTCTAGCGTGTATCTGTGCTCGTATAAAACGGTGGCTCCTGTAGCAGAACCGCGAGGAGGGGGGCGGCAACCGTTGATACCGCGCAAAGAGGAAAATTTATCCTCGTCCTCGAGCAACGTCCCCGAGGACAGCGAGAGTACGGTGTACAGTTCGCGTACGGATTCTACGCGTATGGGACGGAACGTTACGAACGATTTGCAGCAAAATGTAGGTTTCGGCCGCGGTACTCCTTCCGATCGTTTATCGCCCAAGGACCGCTTTTTTCTATATTTCCTATAAATTTACTCCAGAATTCGGATTTCGTCGGGACGTTTCGTAGATCGCCCCACCGCCTCTCGTAACCTCTCGGATTCGGTCGAAGACAACTAACGCACGGCCCTCGCTCTCCGTTATTTGGATTACATCGGGCGTTAAGAAAGTTATTTCATTACGCAATAAATCCCTGGCTGGCATTCCGAGCGGTTTCGATACAGCACGGTATCGCATAATGGCACGTGCATAGGATTCATCGCATTACGCATTTTCCCAGTCTACGCGCCGATGTAGATAACCGACGTTAGAGGCCTCCATAAAGATTCTCCGGGAGACGTATCGATATGCCATTTTCTCAATTCCACGCGTGTACTCACCGGGCTGCACTCGTGAGTGTGTACGCGCTTGTCACGGACTTACCTGAAAACAGAGAAGAAGAAATTTAGGGGCGTCAAACTCGATGTCGAATTAAAGTCAAAACGTTGGCAAATTGGTCGGGCCAATCGGGAAGCCGTGACCCGGTAGGATCACGACGTTCCATTTTAATTTCGATCGATCGTTCCTTCCGAAATCTCGCTCGTTGGATCATCGAGGAAGGGAACGTTCAAAGGCGTATCGTCGATTTCCTCCGCCGCTCGATCGATCGCAGCGCATTACCAAGGTTGCGCAATTTTCGATAGGAGCAAATATCGCGGACATCGCGTGTTCTTCGAGCAAATCGCTCGTTTCTCGCACCTCGTTGCGTAAAATATCACCCTTCGAACTATTTTTTGTTCATCTCGCCGGTATGACGCAAAGTCGGTCGTACGCTCCCGCTCCAAGTACGACGTATTACGTACCGCGAACAAAAGCCGTAGGAAGGAGCCTAGCCGAGCTACGCCCAAGAAGGTTCTCACATTTGTCGCGCACGATATTCGGCGTGCTCGCGGACGCTCGTTCCTCGAAGGGCGCGAGAAGTGCCGGGGAACGTTTTACGTCTTATTGTCCGGCCGCATATCCGCGGTGGCGTGTCAAAGGAGGTCGTAAAACCTCCGGCATCGAAGATAATCGTAATCGTAGGAGCGTAAGGCCCGTTCCTGCGTTCCCGTTTCGCTCCGCGTCGGGCGGGGCTTTTCTTTTTTTCTAAACTCGCGGTACTATCGGCGTCCATCGGCGAGGCCCTCTCGTTTCTTCGCGCTCGTTCGACCGGCCGGGAGGCCGTGCACGTTCCTGGCTCCTAAGGAGCGATTGTTGTCGGCGGCGGGCTGTCGCAATCGGAAGTTTCGTCTTGCAACCGTCGCTCGGCCGGTCTCGCTTCGGTACACCGCGAGACTCGCCGATGCCGCTCGAGCGATTCGCCAGGATCGCCGAGAGGGACGATCTCGGAAACATCTCCCTCCGACGCTCCTCGGATTGCGCCATTTTTTACGAAGGCGGTTACGTCGCTCGACCCGAGACGATCCGGAGTTTGCGTCGAGAAAGGAGGGGCGAGCGAGGGAGCTGCGGTGGTGCAGCGCGGATAGGGACTCCGAGTGCCGCGCGGGAGATCCGAGATCGAATCCAGCTCCCCGCTCCTACACGATTTCCCACGCGATGCCGCGGCTCTGCCGCTTTTTGGGATCGGCAGGTCCTAGGCTTCCAACGGTCTTGGCGGTCAGTGCCGAGAACGAATCGAGGAGGAAGGATGGAGCAACGTTCGCGACTCGAGGGACTGCTTTCCTTGAGCGTGGCTCTCTCCTTGAGCGATGCCCAATTTAAAGTACGCGATCCTAGAGAAATGTCTCTGGTGGACGGGGTCGGAACACCGGAACGATGCCGCTGAAACGACGTCCAAGTCGTCCAAGACGAAAGATTATTTGCCTCGAGCGTTATCGGCCGCCCATTGACATTCCGACAATCGTGCAACGTACACGCGCATCATCCTCGTTAATGTACGATGCCGACCGAGCTCCGTAACTGATCGTCGCTAACGTCGACTCGCCGAGCACTCGAGAAAGACATTGGCCGTGGTGTTTAAACGATTACAACGCCCGCAGTTCGGTAGCGAAAGGACCTTTAGCAGCTGCTCTTGGACGATTCGTTATCGCGATACGAAGTACCAGCACTTTGACGCACGCGCGCGATCGAAATCGTCGCTCTCAAAGTACCCGACTCCGCGGAAGCTCGATCGCACCTCGCTCCGCTAATGGAGCTAATGGAGAATAGACTTCGAGAGGAAATCGGCCGGTCGAGTAGCCTAGAGTCCTCGAGTCCGCGAGACGTTTTACGTTCTTATTAAACCGATACGGAACGGAAGACGTCCGATATGTTGTAGGGTTTAAAAACGATTGTACCGTAAAACCTCATCGTTATTCTTTTACGCTCAAATTTCCCGAAAATAGCCTTTCGTCGCGAATGCCACGTATATATATATATACCAAGCGGGCAATGTTTCGGAGGCCGAGTTGAGAAATCACCTCGCCACCGCGCAAGGGCCTCGAGAGCTTCCGTAGAAAAATCTCGATATTAAACGGTCAATTCCGCCACCCTCGAGGAATATCTCCCTCGGTAGTTCCTCCGGAGTACTCCAGCACCCTTCGGTGGCATCGGCGCGTCGATAGCGCCCCTTCGAGGCGCCGGATACCGATCGAGCTCCGTCGGTAAGGCCGGGCATCGACGATAACCGCGCGCGCGAGTGATCGCCAGGTCGGTCGATACTGCGGTTCTCGCGCGTTCGACGGACGTGGTCGCGGTAGAAGGAAGTCTCCGGGCCGACGCGTCGGCGGCGGCATCTGACGTGGTATCCCGTACCTCAGCCACCGACCGGCCTTGCAAGGCTGCAGGCCATCGAACTCTTGGCCTACTGCCGCGCCACGTAATACGCGTACGCGATGCGCAAGAACGAGGATGACGCCGTGGCTGCACGGGGGAAAAAGGACGACGGAGTCGGTGGGAGCCGGAGGGGGCGCTCTCGCGGAGGACGACGTAGAGGGGCGCGCGACGCCAGTGCCGTACACACCGACCGTGGCTCTCCGCGGGTAGGCCAGAGGATTTCACCCTTCGACGATACCTCCCGTTCGATGCCTTACAACGCCGATACGTCTCGGGCGATGAGTTCAAAGTTTTTCAGGAATCCCCACGATCGAGAGTTTACGTAGATCCTCGTGGACGATCCAGTATCGAGCATGTTCCAGCGGAGCTTTGTACGAATTTTGCTTGGACACGGGAGACTCGTGGATCGCTCTCTCGTCGCGTTTTTTTTATCGCGCGAATACGAGATCTTTGGATCCTCGAGATACATCGGAAATTTGACAACCGCTTCGAGCGGTACTCGGAGAGAACGCCGATATTCTCGAAGGACAAAAATGGCATCCGACGCGACGACGCTGGCAGTGACGTCCGCCGAGGAATTTCATCGTACACCTAGAATGCGGGGTATCGGTGGATTTTACGAGCAGAACGAGAGGCCAAACCGTGCCACGGCCGCGCGCATCTCGACAGAAGCGGGGCTTCCCTGTCGAACGCATTTTTACCCTACGACTCCCGGTAAGCCGGTTAGCGCGACGAATCTCGCGCGCAAAGCGCTCGACGATCCGCGGCTCGGACGGCTTAAGCCGATCGTCGATCGTTTTCGCCGGTCGATCGATTCCCTCGATCCCGAGCTCGAGGTCGCGGAAGAAGTCTCGGACGCACCTTCGAGAATGCTCCGAGGTTTACTCCGAAAAAAAAAAATCCGCGAACTATGAGCTTGTCCCGCGTACGGGAAGCCTCGACGAGGATCGTTGGTTTCGACGTTTCGCTCCTCCTTCGGCCCGATCATCCTCGCAAGTATGGGCCCAAGAACGTTCGCGATATCCGAACCATGGGAAGAGCCCGGAGGAATCGCGGATCCTATCGAGATCCACGTACGATCTCGCGAAATAACTCGACAGGCTATACGACGATCTAATAGCTGCCAAGAACCGATAGATCGCAAACATCGACGGAATGCACGCCGTATATTTGCCCGGTGCGCCGGACACCGGTGGTTAATGGCAAAGTGCCCGACCTCCTAACCTCGAGTTCCAAGAGATGTACCTGCCCGATTACTCTCGCGATCATTCTACTTCGCGATCCTCGGATTTCCGCGAGAGAGATAGCGCGCCGTAGAAAAGATACGGCCAAGGGCAATGCGCGGAGGGGGGAGCGATCAAAAATTTGGATAACGTCGATATCTCCGCGAATCGTGGAAACGACAGAGAGATCGGTCCAATATCCGGTAACGCGTATTTTCGTACGACGATCCTTCTCGGCCTAGGCGAATATTCTCATCGAACCGGACGCGGTGGATACGCGGCGACGCGTCTGTCCTCCTAACCCCCAGAACCGAGAGACGTAGCCGAGCGCTCGGTCGCGCGAGCGTACCTCCTCCAAGTCTTCCTTTTCCGTTACGCGTAACGCGCGTCGTTCACCGTACGCCGTCCGTCTCTCGCGCCTCTCCAAGCGAATGAAACGGCGCTCTTGACGTACGATCATTAGGATCCCCGTTCCACCGGCAAAGAATTCCCGTAAACCGGTGTTTTCGCGTCTCCTCCATCGCGCTTCGCGCCGCCGCGAATCCTCTCGTCTCTCGAGATCTCGAGGATCCCTCGACGCCTCGCACGTACCGGCGAGAAATCGTAATTTACGGCGGAAAGCGGGCAGGTGCGTTGACTTTACGATTCCATTAACTCTATTAACAAACCGGTTATTCGGCGGAAGATTAAAATGCAAATCGATGCGGAGAGTTAATAGAAAAGCCGGCGGTGCGCGGTGCGATAAAGTTTGCGGCTCTGCGCAGAGAACTCTTGCGCGGAGGCGAGCATAATGACCGAAGGAGCCGTGGCCAATCGCTCGGAAAGCGATACATCGGCCGAAGCAGCGGGCCGCGAACGTCGAGAGGGCGGCCTACCCCCGATCACACGAATCGACGAGAGCCAGGCCTCTTTGGGAGTCGATCTCCTTTTCGCGGGCAGGACTCGCCGGTCCGCGAACGCGTTTTCGGCGCGCTGCGCCGTGGATCCGGGAGGGCGAAGGAGGCGCGGACCTTCGGAATCGACGGCGCGGAGATTCTTCGTGGCGAGGGGCTGCGGCGAAGGAGGGCGCTGAGACGGCACGTGGTGGGTACTCGCGGATCACCCGAGTAACGGTCTCCGGTAACCGCGTCAGAGCCGGTGCTAGCGGTACTCGAAGGCGTTCCGTTACTCGACCGACAGATCCGCTAACGCCACTCGCGCGCTCTCTCTTTCTCTTCGCCGCGCCTCCCTTCCCTCCCTCCTCATCCTCCTCCTCCTCCTCCTCCTCCTCCTCCTCCTCTTCCCTTCAGCACCGCGGGAGCAGAAGCGTGCACGAAAAGCCCCGGCACATCGGCCTCCGCGTCTCGCCGTACAGCTCGCCAGGAGCAACGGCCCTTCCTCGCGCCAACAACGCGCCGGTTACGCGGCCAAAAGGAGACCGACCCCTCCGCTCCGGGCCTCCTCGATCCTCCCTTAGCCCTCCGTCGAGCGTGGATCGACCTCCTGCTCTCTCTCTCTCTCTCTCTCTCTCTCTCTCTCTCTCTCTCTCTCTCTCTCTCTTTGATGGTCCTTTCGCACCGACGCCGTGCGCCGAGCTACGGTATGCGTGTCAGGCGGGAAAAAGGTTCGGCGATGGGTAGGATTCGAATGCGGATCTCCCGCGTGGACCTCCGAACCTCTATCCGCCGTAACACCGTAGCCCTTGCCGCGCCATCGATTCCTCGCCATGATCGCGAACGGAAGCGATTTCCGATCGCTCTTCCGATTTCGACTAGGCGTTGGAAAATCCCCCGAATCGTTCGTAGTTTATTTCGAAGCGGAGAAGCGGAGTTTCGATGCTCGAGGATGATTCGATTCACCGGACGCGTTGCTTTGCCTCTCGTGTATGATAACGAGCGAGTGTTACGGTGAAGCCTATTCTTCCAGCGAACGGCATATCGCGTGAAATTCTTCGGCATCGACGTAATACACGGTTACCCGTTTAGCCTCGCGTTTACCGGTTTGCCAGGTCTCTCGCGTTTCTTTCCGTTATAGAGTGCCGGTAGCGGTGGATAGAGGGAAACGTCCCTCGGAGGATCGGTATATCCGTCGCCCCATTCCGGCGTAAAATGTGGAAATAACGCGCTCTCATTACGGCGGCGTTTGCCTACAAAAGAGAAACGACCTCGGCCGCTGGCTTTGAATCCTAGGCCCAATAAGCCGGGTTTACCTTCCCGCGCCCTCGACGGGGCCGACACTTTAAAGGGGCTGCCGTACCGCCTCTTCCTTCCCTCCTTCCCCTCTAATTTTCTCAATTTCGTCTCGAGACCGACTCGACATCCTCCTCGCTCGCCTCTCCATTTATCTCGTCGATTAGAACCGGTGGGAATCGAGTACGATCTTGGTGTCCGCGTGCCGGGGAACCAACGTCGATCGGTAAACCGTCGTCCGCGAATTTGAAAATTCACGCGCTTCGACCGGCTTTCCGTACCACATTGATGCTGTACCGTTATCGATAGATACACCCGATACCATTTGCTCGACGGCAAATAACATTAAAGAAATTGACGCGACGTTGAAACCTAACGGGTTGGCATAGCCTTGATAGAGCATCTATCCGAATTTCCCACGTTTGGTGCACTCGTGTACGGTAGTGCGTACGGAGGCGCGACTCCGACCGACGTCTCGTTTGCTCCTTGGGTTCCACGAGTCGTGCCAAGCCGCGCCTCCCTCGCCGATCGTTTACCGGTGATTTACGCAGCCCGAGTGGCCTGCCCGAGGCGAATCCCTCCGAGTGGTCGCCTCGAGAAGATTCCGAATCGCGTCGATGGCTCGCTCGAGACAAAGGTCACTCCCGATAAACAGTACCTCGTCGCCTCGGCCACCGATCTTCGGTCTCTCGCCATGAGTCGTAATCGGTATCGCGGGTGCGCGATTATCTTCGTTCGGACTTTTTCGTAGGGAAGTAATTCACGGTTGAGAGGCGCAGAGGCAATGAGATATAGGACGCGACTTGACGGAGCGAAAGGCCCCTCGGCGCGTTTTTGTTTATAAGATCGCGATCATCGTTCTACTTCCAAAAGGCATAGCGCGAACGATCCGTCTCGTGAGCGAACTCGAACGAAGCGAGGGGATTCGAATCCAGGCGCTCCCGTAGGATCGCCCTTTGGATCGTTCTAACGGGGATCGTGCAATCGGCAGCGGTAAGTAAATCGCGCGATCGATCCTACCTGTGCCCGTGATCGGTGGAGACGTCAGCTGAGAGCTGCTTATATCCGGCGGCTGCTGAGTCTGCTGAGGCTGCTGCGTCTGCTGCTGCGTCTGCTGCTGCTGGGGACTATTCGCAGCGACCTGCACGGAGCCCGGACTCGCCGCACTCTCGGCCATCTTTAGCGTCGCGTTTCGCACGAATTTCTTTTTAATCTAAGCGCCGAGACATCCCTATCCTAGGTATACTACGATGTTGGCAAGCGGTACGCTCGTCGGCTCTTTTTCACTACTCTCGTATTGCTCCGAGCGTCGACGGCGACGTTGTCGAGGTTAAATCTCGCGATGCGATAGAATCGTTACGCGTTACTCCTCCGGCTCCACTCGCGCCCCGGTATCGTTACGTCGTATACCCGCGAGACGATTCGAGTCTTCCTTATATCGTCCCTCTCGTCGCTTCCCGATCTTCCGTCTCCGTTCCGGAATTACGTGCCTCCAACCAATTCCGCCCGCCGCTCTTCCTCTCCGTCCGGCTCGTTTCCTCGCTTTAAAGATCAGGCCGTCGTATCCGATAATTCGTACCGGCACGCCACGCTTTGACGGCGAGAAACGAATTCTCCGGCGTGCGCCGGCCGATCCTCTCTGACGTCAAAGGCCCCCTCGAGTGGCGCTCTCGATGCCATGTTTTCCTCGAGAACGCGAAGGGCGAATATCCGCGGCCGTAGGATCGACGATTCGAAGTGCGAGGTCCTCGATCGAGTCGGCGGCTCGAGCAACGGAAGGGCTCTCTCCTCCGCTCTATCGGCTCTTCCTCCGCGCAAGATTCGATCGGCGACGCTTCGACGCTCGTTCCACTTTGGCCTCGACGCGTCGAAACGAGGCATGGAGATCTCACGGTCGTGATATCGGCGTGTCCCTTATCGAGGAGCGCGCGGACAGCGACGAGGAATATTTAGGCACTGCGTTCCTTCCAGGCGCCTCGATCGCTTCCCTCCGATCGACTCCGATTCGCGGAAGGAGAGGTCGGCCCTCGGCCGAGTACAAAGCTCCCGGACAGTGTCGTGGCGGGCATACGGAAGCGAGGGAGGAGGACGAGGCGAAGGGACGTGGGTAGCGCGAGCAAGAGTGAGCTCGGAGCGAGCGCGTGTCGCGGCCCCTCCGCTAGAGCTGGCGCACCGCGTCCGTCAGTCTAAAGGGTAGAAGATTGTAGGCACTCGTTGTTTTATCGATAATCACCGATCGGCCGATCGTCGGCCGGAATCGGCCAAGGATCCGATGGATCGGAATTTTGCGATAGCCCAAATTCGAGGAGCCGCGCGAAGACGATAAGCGAGAGAAGCTTAGAGCAAAAGTACGGTGTAACGATTAATATGTTTCCGAGATACGATCGGTCGAGAGGGGACTACAGTTTAGGCACTCTTCGTCGTATCGATGGCGGACCGTCGCCGATCGCAATGTTATTACGACACGTAGATTGGTACGAATCGCGAGCAACTTCCCCGAGCGACGTAAGATCGCGAAGGAACGCCGGTTAACTGTGCGAAGCGGTTTGGAAGCGTAACCGCGCGAAAAAGGAGGCTCCCGGGCGAGCGCGGTCCAAGGTAGAAAAGCAACGACGACGACGACGACGACGACGACGACGACGACGACCCGTTCGACGGATGAACGGATCGTTCGGTCGAGAAGGCGTACGATTTTAGGCACTCTGCACCGTCCCCGGGATTTTCGATCTCTTCGTCGATCTCGATTCGTCGCTCATCATCGTCCGGTACGCGAACATCCGGTACTTGGCGCGCATATCCTGTCTGTGGGAAGAGAAAGGCGGGGTCTCTTCGGGGGAAGAATACGAGGAAACGAATGGCGGGCCAGCCGAGGATAAGGACGAAGCGCGATTACGCGTATCGGCGAGCCCTCCAAATGGAATAGAGTCCGAAGCACCGATAGTCTTGCCAATGGAAAACCGTATCGATCGCCGAACCGGAGCGTTGCTCTTGGGGAGACAAAGGAGGACGGGTATAGAGCGGAATGATGAATGTTCTCGGGCGGCACGGTGACAAACGCAAAGGAGAAGAGAGGCAGGGGTTGGGGGTTGGGATGAGGAGGGTGGTGGGGAGGGGCGGGAGGGGCGGGGGGCGGGGGGCGGGGTGGGAAAGGAAAAACGCGGAGGGCAGGAGCGGAGCGCCGCCGAGTCGATAGGTCAGTGGGTCTCGTTCAAAGAACGACTCTTCGATTGAGCCGCACGCGCAGCCCCGTCCTCCTGCTTCCACCACCGTACGCTTCCTCCACCGGTCGCTGTCCTTTGATGCACCAATTCGTTATTTCGATCCGGGGGGCGCCGATCCGCTGGCCGGCGGAAGAAAAAATCGAGAAGGTTGGCACGGCCTATGCGGGAGCGTAGATGGGTCAGTGGGTCTAGCTCGAGAGGCTCGACTTTGCCCCGTCGACCCCGAGGAGCGCCCTCGTGCCTCCCTCTACTTCGAGCGACGGACCAGCTCGAGGGACGAGAGGCCGAGAAGCGGGGAGAGCTCGAGGATGCGAAGGAGCTCGAGAGAAAATCTCTCGCAGATTTTCGGACTCGTTATCCCGAGGAGGTCCTCGCGCGCGACTCCGAGCCTCTCTTTCGAGCGTCGAGCATTCTTCGACGTCCCCGCACGAGGCAATGCCAATCGCGAAACGCGGCCGTTCGTTCGCGACCTTCGAAGACTAATTCGGTAGCTACGGCCCTCGGTCGATATTCCGCCAACAACGAGCTTCGACGTACAATGCGGCGTCAACCTAGTGGAATATTTCACGGCGCGCACTCGATGCCCGTCTCTCTCACTCTTTCTCTCTCTCTCTCTCTCTCTCTCTCTCTCTCTCTCTCGCTCTCTCTCTCTCTCTCTCTCTCGCTCTCTCTCTCTCTCTCTCTCTCGCTCTCTCTCACCCTCTCCCTCTCTCTCTCTCTCTCTCTCTCCCTTTCTCTCTGTCTCTCGCCCTCTCTATCTCCTGCTCCCGCTTCGGCTGCGCGATCACATTCCGTCCGGAAGGGTGCCTCACCCTCCTCTTATCGTCGCGCTCCTTTTCCGTCACTTACATCCTCCACTGAGAGAACCACCATCACCCTTCACAAGAACGACACCGCGGTTTGCGCACTGAATACCGAGAGGGCCGGCCTCCTCGAGGCGAGAGCTCCGAGCGCGGCACTCGTCAATCGCCGATCGGACACTCGCGGGGAGCAGCGTCGAAGGAAGAAGGAGCAGCGTCCTTATCGAGCATCTTCGGGGACGACCGTGCGAAGGGCCGCCCTCTTCAGACGCGCGCTGGCCGCCGTAACCTTCGAGCCTCGCTCTCGGTTTCGACGCTCGGCGAACGCACGGGAGGAAGACGAGCGAGCATCGTCCCCGATAATTCCCAATTTCCCTCGAGGATCGCCTCGAGCCGCGCACCCCGAGATCGCCCGACGCCTCCTTCGGCGGCGATTCAGACGTCGTGGCACTGACTTTCGGGAAGACCAACTTTCTCGTGCCGAGCTTCGGGCCGATTGGCGCGGTTCTCGAGTCGCGAGCCGCGATTCGGTGCGCTCGGGTCGAGCATCGAAGCTTCCAGGAGAGGTTCGTGGAGGACCCCGCGCGAGCAGAGGTCGGGCATCCTTCGAGCCGCGAGGGCCGGCCGCGTCTCCAAAGCGTCTACCGCTTCGATTACCCCGGGGCCTCCGCGGATCCTCCTCCCCCGGGCGGGAGGGCGGTCTGGCCCTCGTGGAGGTTTACGTCATCGGCCTCGTCCCCTCGGGCCGTCCTTCCAGCATCGCCAGCGTCGGCAGCATCGCCAGCGCGTAGCCAGTCCCGTCAGGGCCGCGACCCGGAAACGCGCCGCCTCGGAAGCACGTGCGATCCTCCACAAACCGAGAGAGGTGGTGCTTCTCTCGAGCGTGGTTCGTCCGCCGCGAAGAAAGAGACTCCCCTGGCAGGCCACCTCGGGGAGCGGTAGCCGTGCGCACCCGTTTCCACCCCGTGCTCCTCACGGGGAACCAGTTGGCTGCAGCTTGCCCCGAGGATCAGCAGATGGCGGGCGGAATACTCGGCCGGCCGAGGAGCCGCGCTGCGCCCTCGACCGCCACCCCCCACCCCCCCCGATTTACCCGGATTCGACCCTCCGAGTAGCGCCCGCGATCGATCCCCGCACCGACACGACCCAACCGACTCCTGCCGGATCTCCGGTCGGCCCCGTCGCCAACGCCGCCCCCGATCCAACCTCCGCTACGCGCTCCTCGACGCCCCGCCGACTCCGACGGGGAACACCTTCCCTTCGCTTCTCCCCAGAGCCCGCGAGCGCCCCCGGAGCCCGACTCGCGATACGGCCCTACCCTGCCGCGCAGACGCACGCCGGCCCTCCCTCTTCCTCTCGCCCTCACCCTCCGCCCGCTCGTCTCCTTCGATCCGCCCGTCACCCTGCACGGCGCTTCGCTCTCGGAGCCTGCCGCCTCTTCTACCGACGAAGGACCGCGCCGATCGCCACTCCTTTGGCCCTTTACGCGCGATCCGTTCGACGGCGTGCGTCCACGGCGATGTGCGAAGCGTCCAGACGCGGACCGCTCGCCGGGGACGCTTGCGCGTGTCGGGCGCGTTTCGGAATTTCGGGGCGGAAAGCTTCGACGCTGCTACAGGGATCCTCGGTCAAATCGTGCGACGACGATTCTTCCTTCCTCCTTTCGATCGTCCGCTCTACCGCTCGTCGTCCACCGTTGGCCAGTGCGCCGTACGGACGTGGGACGTTGCCCGGTGGAGGTGGCGAAGGGACAAAAATGAGAGAGGAAACTTATCCGAAGCCGTGGACCGGGTTTCTTGGCTGGATACCGCGGCTTCCGAAGGTAGATTCCTTTCATCGTGCAATGGCACATATAAAGTCTGGTCACATCCGTGTCATTGAACCTATCGCTACCGTTATATCCACTTTGGATGCGAGAACAATTACCTCGAGGTAAACGTATAATCCGGGTAAAAATATTAGGTGAATTAATGCACCGTACGCGTGTTCCACCTAGGATTCGTTTTCCGGGGTAAGCAACGGTTTTTTTTCGAGGTACGCCACGTCGGTACATTAATTAGGTATTATGCGCGATGCGCGGCTCGCGATACGCGGAATGTTTACCTCGCGCCGACCGGCCGTTTCGAGTCGCTCACTTTGCACGTGCTCGACGCTTCGTCGCATCTGCCTCGTCGCGCCTACCGTTATGCACCTTTCGAGTGGACGAAGACCCGCCTCCCCTCGCCTTTCGTTCGCGCTCTCCTACTTTACGATCGCCGATTTATCCTCGCTCCTTTATTCGTAATGCGAAGTAACAACGCGATTATCGCCGTACCGTTAGGCGCGCGGAAAACCCATGCCGCCCCTTTTGGCGACGGTTGGTTCCGCAAAACCTGGCAACCCTCGAACCCGATTCGAGGAGACTGGCGGCAACGCGACGAGCGACGCAAAGCAGATTTCTCGTGGAATCCGTCGCGTATCGTCGAATAGTTTTTTTTAGTGCAAATTCGTCTCGTCGTTCGTTCGGGCAATCTCCTCCTCCGAGTAACATCCGCCTCTGGCGATTCGCTCGGAGTCGTACCGTACTCCGCGTTTCGTCGTCTCCGTGTCATTGAGTTTATGGCTACCGTTATACCCCTCTCGAGTCGATCCCCGCTTCTCGATGTATCCGTTTGAGTTAAAACGCCGCTCGGCGCACGACCGACCGGTCGGCGGGAGAATAAACGAGGAGTATACGTCGGGACTCTCCTCGCTCTCTTCGACTCGATGCGAGCCGTTGCATTTTCAGAACGGTACTCCTAACTGTACCTTACACGCGTAGGTATATACGCGCACGGAGGGCCGCTCACCTGCCGGCATTGCGCCTAAGCACCCGCGCGTGTTCGGCGGAAAACGCGAGAAGAGGCCTCCTGCCTTGGCGATCGGCGAGTACGCACCGAAGATACCGAATTTCGATGTCCTCCCTCCAACGTCGGCCCTTCCTTCTCAGGGCTCGAGCTTCGAGCCTTGAAAACCCCGCGGGTTCATCGATGTACGCCGAAGGGGTCGCGCGATATACGCCCTCGCGTGCCCTACCGCGATATGTACGAAGGATATTTCGAATTTTTCTCGACGTCTTCGGCCACGTCCGTACTTTATTGCCAAACGCATCGCGCGCCTATCCCAGCAAAATATGCATCTCGGTCGCTGAGCATAAGGAGGCGCGAGAGTCGGCCGCTCGGTTTCACGGGAAAGACCGACGCGCGTCGGCCGCTTTAACGCAAGTGTGTCTCGTCCTTCTCAACGCCGCGATACCTTATCTCTCTCCGCTCGTACCGGGTTCATTACTCCTGGTTAGAAATTTGCCGGAAATAAGCACAACGAGTTCCTTACGTAAATATATTCGAAAGACGCCGAAACGTACGGGCGTTTTGATCGGAGGGGCGTAAAGGAAGGTGTGTTTATCGACCGGGAGCAAGGTGCCAATGCAATAACGTTGCGCTACGGGAGACGATATTCCCGCTCGGGGCGGTCATAAAATCCTCGCGGCGATTCCGATCGAAGCTCGAATTCTCGGGATGAAAAAGAAACGAGCGAAGCGAAGTGGACCGTTAATTATTCCAGCAATCTCGCTTGAATGAGCCGCGGCCGGGTGGGGAATGGTGGGGGCTCTCGAGGGCGGGAGGGGGAAGAGGCTTCGGTCGGCTCGAGTCGAACAACGCGTAGCGGATCTTCTACGCAGGTACGTAACTACGTACATGCGGGTCGCGTGTACGGATACTCACGTAATGTAGGCCCGTTGTCCGAGATACCGTAAGACCTTGCAGTTACGTCACACCGCTAGGAGCCGCGCCGCTGGCAGGAGGAAAAGGAAGGCGAAGAGACGGAAAGGGGTGAGGAGGAGAGAGGAGGGGGGGGGGGCAAGGACCGAGCCTCTCCTTACCGACGCCCCTCCGCGCCGCCCTACTCGCTCGCCCCCGACCCTCCGTGGACGGGATAATAACACCCGCTCAAACGCGCCCGCCTATTTGCCATCCGAAAATGGTTACGCCTTTATCGTACGTCAACTTTTGTCTCCACAGCGTTCGCGGAGAGCCGTGACTTTTTTTCGTCGCTTTGCCGATTCTCCCAAAGCGTCGATGCCATCTTTTGTACACGGACGTAGGAGCGGACGCGGGCAATGGGATGGTAGAATTCCGATCGCAGCGAGACACCTGCCGGATTTAAGGCAGGTTCTTGAAGGCTTTGTACGTTCGCGACATGGCCAAGGTTATTTTCGCACGAGGTGCATTTAGCACAGTTCCGTTTCCTTCCCTGCCGTCGAGCAAATCGGGCCAAAACGGCTGCGCCTCTCTCGGCAAATCAAGGCGAGTGGGTTATTCCACGGTTTCCCGCTACTTTTATAGCTTTTGCCGTTAACCATTTCGTGCGCGCGATTCTAATTTACGCGTGTTTAGCTTTCTACGCCTCGATGCACTGGGAAATCTCGATTCGTATCCACGCATCGCTGCTGTGCGCTGTAGGTAAACGCTCCGCGTATGGATACGCATTTCGAACGCCATTTTTGGGCTCTCGTTGCATTTTCGCACGATCGGCCCTCCCCCTTGTCGCAAACTTCGAGACGATCGACGCACCATCGAGAAACCGCACCGCGCGCTCCTCGGAATTCCCCATTAAGAAAACTAATGGACGGGTACGTCATAGGACGAGCGAGCGTTTCGTAAATCGTTGCGTTCCTTTCGTCACGTACGACGAGCGTCGAGGCCCGACTTCGAATCGTCGGCCCTTCCGAACTCCCCTCCCTTGCCGTCCCTTCCACCGACCTCCGTCACCGACAACCTCCGCGTCCACGTGTTTCTATCCGCGGTCAGTGCACCTTGCTGCACGAACCGCGGCCATTTACCGAAGGTTCACGTAACGCGACCGTGCTTAATAATCTTTCTCCCAAGGATCGTCGACCTTGCGAGCGGAGATAGAGAAAACGAGGAGGAGCGCCGAGGGGCGGAGGGGCGGAGGGGCGGGAGGGTCCTCGCGCCATTTTCGTTCGCGCTCGTTTTTAAGTCACCGTCAACGCCGACCTACGAGATCGTTGGCCTACGCCGAGGATAGAACCAGCGCGGTATTCGCAATTGCATCGCTTTACGACCATGAAATCCAAAGTAGCGTCCGAATCGCGCCGTTGGAGCATTTTAATATTTCACGCTTCGATACGCTTCCTTCGATCGCGCGACGCGAAGTTCGAACGCGCATCGATTTTGAGAGGCGCGAATGTAAATTTGGGGTCGCGCTGCTTTTCCGTGGAAATTCCTATCGCCCAAATTTGTCCGCGGTTGGAAACGATTCGTAAATTGGCAGGAGGAACGAAGGCTATTAGGGAATACGATATCGACGTTGACCGGAAGGTCCCTCTAATCGGTCGTATCCCGCGAGGTCTACGCCGGGGAGCATATGGAATATCGAGGAGCGCGCACGATGCAGCCGAGATCCACGGGCGATAAGGGACGCGCGGCACCGGCCGAGGTCAGTCATTTGTCTTCGCTTTAGTTTCCACGAAGCGGCCGCGCGAACGTTGGTCGGATCTTTGGGTCGGTGACACGTAGCTAATGGAATGTACGGTAGGAAACGGCATCGGTGGCGGAAGTAAAAAAAATGCAGATGCGATCAACGCTGCGTCGTATACGGAATAGGCGTGCGCGTGTGCGCTGACGAACGTAAGTAGCGGCTATCTCTCGAGGGAAAACTGCCGATAAAGACTTTTGCCGCGATAAATGGCGCGAGCGTGGCGATAATCGTGCCGGGGTAATTACAAGCCGGAGTTTCGTTGCGACTCGTCGCGGTAAAGCGGCTACGCCGATACGCAGCGCGATCGGAAAATACCGGTGGAGTTGGAACCGTTTTTAACCATCGGAAGAACGACTCCGTAAATACCAGCGGGAAAGGACGTTCTCGGCCGCTATAGCCCGACGTTAGAATCTCTTTTTATAGCTAAACGCTTTCAGCAAACTTTGCTCTATGCTCGACGTCGATTACCACGCGTCGGTGGAGAGGATCCATACTCCGCTCCAGAAGGAAACGTATCGGTCGAAAGGTCACACTCGAACCGATACCCTTGGCTACTTCCCGTACGCGCCGAGAAAATGGCACCGCTTTAAAATTACACGAGGATAATCGCGCGCCACTCTCCGTCCTCCATCCTCCTTTCTCGCACCTCTCCCACCTCGCGCAACGATACCCGCTCTCCATACCCTCCTCGATTCGACGAACGGCGTTTCCACCTTCGCGTTTCGGAGGCTTCGATCAAAATTCCGACTCCGAGCGTTAAACCGTTAAAACGAAGAGTCGAAGACCGAGCGAGGCCTCGAGCAAGTTGCTTCGTCGTTTCCGAGAGCGCTCTCGAGCTCGATAGAAAAACGATTCGAGGCGGTCCCTCGGGCAGGTATATCGCGTCGATCTCCCTCGTACGATCGATCCTCGTCGACGGAGATTCAACCTGTACGGTAGCCCAGACTCGAGGAGCTACGCGATTCACGACCGATAAGTCCGCCATCCTCGAGCGCGTCCTTCCTTTTCACACCTTTTTGCTATTCTCGAAACGTGACTCGAAACGATTCTATTCTTGCCCCATCCTATTGCGTCACGGGGAACTCGAGCGAGGCGGCTTGGCTTACCTACGCACAGGTAGGCAGGATGGCCGGTGGTGGTGGCGGTGGTGGCGGTGGTGGCGGTGGTGGCGGTGTTGGCGGCGGTGGGGGCGAAGGGTGAGGGAGGCGGGGGGGGGATGGCGAGGGCGGCGAAGGGAGGCCGAGGAGGAAGGGAGAAGACGAAGGCCCTAGGAAGGCTCAAAGGTTCACGGCCGGGTGGTTGGTTTAAATCAGGCAGGTAAGGTGGTTTGACGGGGAAGAGACATCGCTCGCCACGTGGTCGCGCCGGGGTCATTGTCCTCCGGCCGAGCTTTGTCGAGGTGAGTCCGCTCGAGAGCCGGGAGAATCTGGTACTTGCCCAAAGTTCCGGCCGTCTTTGAACGTTAGAGAGACGCAGGATCGTTTGTCGGCTCTTTGTACCACGGACCCGCGCCGGGTAGACCTTTTTCCGGGCATCGAATAGCCTGTTTGTTCTTCGGGAACGGCGTTTGATCCCTCTTCGAGGAGTATCCCTGATCCGTGTACTTTTAACGGGAGAGTACACCGATTCGTCAAAATCGCTCGTAACGCGATGCTTGCTATCCGCCTAATCGTGGTTCTCCTGTCCACGCTATACACGTCGTGACTGACGTCGTTCCTCATACTTTCCTCGAATTAAATCGACTCGCACGCATATCGTTAAGTATGAAACGATGCACGCCTCTTCTTCGTCTCAAAACTGTACGGTACGTTTGTTTCTGGTAATAAGGAGTGACAAAGAACCGAGTCGATGTGAGATCCAAACGCGAGTGACATTCTACACCCGACTATGGGGATGCGAGGGGAGATTACTTTTACTCTCGTACCCGATGATATCTCATCTTCAAATTCCTAGGTACTAAAAGCTCGTGGGCTGCGTAGAAGACTCCGAATTCCTGAGGATCTTTACGAGCGTGAGATAGAGGAGGGATATTAGATCTAACCTACGGTATTACGTGGATCCTCGATATACGAGATTCTGGATATTTACGTACCCAACGTGACGCGCTGCTCGTCGTCGGTGTCCGCTTAAATAATGAGCGACGGACTGACTAATGCGAAAATGTCCATCCCCCGATCTTCTGAAAATACCATTTTAAACGTACGAACTCCGCGAATTAATGATCGTTCTTGGCTTTATTAATGCGGCAGCCGACGATTCAACCGAGGAGTCGTTTCTTTTTGAACTCCCACAAATATAGGACTCGTTATATATTTCTAACGTGTTCCTTTTTGTCCGTTAATAATTCACCTTTAGGTTAATTTGAGTGCTAAAAAGCCGGACAATTAATGGTGGTATTCATTAGGACGGTAGAGCCGCAGGAACGTGCGTAGAAAACTTGACGCACCCGTGGATTTTTACGATCGTGGGATAGAGGGGGACTGAGCCGTAAGTTTTGGCCGCGTCGAGGACGAACAAGCCGAATGAACGAGCGAACGAGCGTGTAGCACCTGCGGTCGACGACCCTTGCGGTGCTATCGAATACCTGCCGACGCGACGATCCGCTCGTTTGCTCGTTTGCTCGCTCGCGATCATCGCGTTCGTTTCGTGGACCAACCACGGATTCGATGCCCAACCAGTATCACCCACGTCTAGCTCTTTCTCCGTTCAAGCGTGCAAATCGAAGTTTGCGCTATGCGCTTCAAAAAAATCGTCAAAGCCATTTTGTACCAAAAATTTTTCGGAAGAAGGTGACAACGTGGGTGAAACTTCAAACCCAAAAAACCAGTATCGACGATCCAATCGGCGATAAGCGAGTAGGAAATTTAATGACCGTGAAAGCACCATACGAATTGAGGATACGCCTTAGTCATTGGCGGCATAAGAGTCGTGGAATAAGTTTGAAAGTTTGATACACCGTATTACGACGGAATGGTGATTTTAAAAATGAAAGCCGACTACGATGGAACTTTTGGCTGTGCACCGCATGGCTCGCAACGCAGTTTTCAGCCAACTTTTCACGTGGTTGCGATTGAAATTTGGATTAAACTTTATATTGGAGTTTTTGCCGAGCAATACTCCCGTGGTCTAATCGAAATTTGTACAAGGAGCGATATGAAAGTTGCGTCGTGCGGTGCGTAGTCTCAGTTCCGAGGTAGATGCAGGAGTAGAACTTTGAACGAGAGTTTCGCGTAATGGAATATTTTGGATAAAATGGAAATCGTCTTTCTTTCGCAATGCGCACATATGTGCGGTTACGAACGAAGCCTCGAAGAGCGAATTGAACGTCGAGACTCAAATCGCAAATGACGAATGCGATCGTTCGAATTTCCAGACCAGAAAGGATCCGAGATTATTGAACCCGTACTTGACCTTTCCCCCTTCGATCCTCCGTGGCCGAGTCGACGTCCAAGGAGGACCTTGGCAATCTCCCGGCTTAGCTAGATGAACGATCCACAGCAACGTGCCATAAAACGGATATTCGTACGATCGAGCACCGAGATAACCGCGATCATCGAGTCAGGGCAGGCTGAGATTTCTCGAAGAAGTCGAGTTGCGATCGTTGAATCTCGGGCAGGGGCAATGCGGATAATGGGCTATTTGCATTCGCAATACCTTTCCGTACGCGTTGCGATAATCAACGTTACGAATGCGCCCGTACAAATACTCGAGTAGATCGCTCTTTCAAACACGCCGTGGCACACACGGTACGACTTTCTCCGCAACCAACGATGGAAGAAAATATTTTTATAACGCGTTTCAAAATTCGGGCGCGGTTATGCACAAGCTCTCGACACACGCTCGTAAAGTTGAAAACATTCGTTTGGCTCGAAGGTCAGCGCCAAATTTCCGATCGTGCCGGCGTTAGGTCGACGAACCCCAGCACGACCTTCCCCATTTAAATCCGCAAGATCGAATCAACAGCCGGAGAGAACCTTGGTAAGACCAACACTTTTTTGACCGAGGCAAGGATCAATGCCACTGTCCGAAGGACACCTGCACCTTCGCTATCCGCGGAACACGGCCGATCGACTTGCGCGATACATGCCTACCCGATCAGGCCTTAAATCAGAAAAGGCGTCAAGGTTCGTCGATGGATTTTTCATGCAAAGTATATTCCGTCGTATCGGCCGCCCTATCTGGAAGTTCAAAAATCAAACTCACCGAGCTATCGCTCCCCGATTAGCATCGATCATTCTCCCGGCACTCGGCTACCGGTCGTACCGTCGAATCTCGTAGATCGTCGAACCGAGGTTCGACCTTCCACCATGGAGCGCGGCATAGCCGAAGGAACCTCGAGGGAACCTTGAGGGAGGCCTGGTTCCGTTCCACGAGGAGCGATCGAGAGTTGCGTGGACCTCGAGGAGGTGTCGGAAGAGGCACGGTCCACGAAACTGGTGGGGATTCGCTGCGGGGTCGGTGGTGGAGGACGAGGAGGCGCGGGTGGGGTGGGGGTTGGTGGGGGGGGGGAGGGTGGGGGGAGTTGTAAGAAACAGCTGGTAGGTTG